>PVHP010005830.1:34573-63442 GCA_004024765.1 Zapus hudsonius
AAAAAAAAAAAAATAAATAAAATAAGCAAAAACAAAATATAGAGCTGGAGAGATGGCTTTATGTAGGTACTAGACAATGGAACATAGGCTGGCAGGCTTTTTAAGCAGGTACCTTTAACTGCTGAGCTACCTCTCTCCAGCCCATATTCTATTTAGTCTGTTTGTATGGAGATATTTGAAATGTGTAATAATTAGGGCCAGCTTTTGATAAAAAATATTTTTGTTTATATTTTAAGCAGAGAGAGAAAGAGAATGGGTACACCAGGTCCTCCACCACTGAAATGAACTCCAGATGCATACACCACTTTGTGCATCTGGCTTTATGTGGATATTGGGGAATTGAGCTCAGTTCCTTCTGCTTTGAAGGCAAGTGCCTTAACTGCTGAACCATCTCTCCAGCCCTTTTTAAAATTAAATCAAATCTGACTGACTTTTGGTCGGATTTTTAAGAAATTTACATTTAATGAACTTGATATGGCAGAGTTTGAGTGTATCATCATATTTGTTTTATATTTAATTCCATATTTTTTAAATCTTTTTTTGTTTTCTGATGTATCAGTGGAAAATGATCAGTAATAAAAACAGTAGTAAATGGGTTGAGCTGAATTTTTAAAAATAATTCTGATTGCCAGATTTCTGTAATGTTAACCAGAAGGATTGCTAAGTCTGGCTTGGGCTATTAGTGAGACCCTTTCTCAAAAAATCAAAAATAGAAAATGTAGCCGGGCGTGGTGGCGCATGCCTTTAATCCCAGCACTTGGGAGGCAGAGGTAGGAGGATTGCCCTGAGTTCAAGGCCACCCTGAGACTACATAGTGAATTCCAGGTCAACCTGGACTAGAGCGAGACCCTACCTCGAAAAACCAAAAAAAAAAAAAAAAAAAAAAAAAAAAAAAAAAAAAAAAAGAAAGAAAGAAAGAAAGTACCAAAGTTTAAAAATTATACATAATGTTTAAAATATACTTTCAAGCCTTGAATCTCTCTATATATACATTTTTGTATATATACATGTATACATGATGTATACATGATGATGCCAGCCTTCAATCCCAGCACTTGGGAGGTAGAGGTAGGAGGATCACTTTGAGTTTGGGGCTACCCTGAGACTACATAGTGAATTCCAGGTCAGTAGTAAGACCCTACCTCTAAACACATCAAAACAAAAAAATACTGCTGGTGGCGCACGCCTTTAATCCCAGCACTCGGGAGGCAGAGGTAGGAGGATTGCCATGAGTTCAAGGCCACCCTGAGACTACATAGTGAATTCCAGGTTAGCCTGGGCTAGAGTGAGACCCTACCTCGAAAAACAAAACAAAAAAAAAATTACATACTTTTGGTGAATTTGGGAGATGGCTCAGCAATTAAAGGTGATTGATTTCATTAAAGTGTATTGTCTGGGTTCATTCCCTGGCTACCTTTGTAAAGGTAGACTGGCATTCCTTTGCAGGGGCAAGAGACCATAGCACACCCATACACACATATACAAATTTTTTTAAAAATTGAGCAGTGGTTAAGGCACTTGCCTGCAAAGTCTAAAGACCTGGGTTTGATTCCCTAGTACCCACATAAAGCCAGTCGCAGAAGGTGATGCATGTGTCTGTAGTTTGTTTGCAGTGGGTAGCAGTCCTATACTCCCTCCCTCCTCTGTCTTTTACATAACTATTAGATAATTAAAAAAAATTTAAAACACATACCTTAGGACAGGAGAGCTGGCTTAGCAATTAAAGTACATCTTGTACAAGCATGAGGGCCAAAGGAGGCCTGAGCTTGAGTTTGTCTCCCAGGACCCACATAAACTGCTGGGAATAGCCATACATTACTGTAGCCCCAGTCCCATAATGGGGTAGAGACCTGAGAATTGCAGCTGCTCAAAAAAAAAAAAAAAAAAAAAAAAGACAAGCTCTGGGAACAGTAAGAGGCACCTGTTTAATAAGAATAGGCAGAAGAGTGAAGTGGGACACCTGAAGCTCACTCTAGTCACTGCAAAAGAATAAACCCTGTAGCATCTGTGTGCATGCACCACACACACCACACATACACCCTATGGCATCCATGTGCATGCACCACAAACACACCATATTACATATACACATACACCTTGTAGCATCCATGTGCATGCACCACACTCAACACACACACACCCTGCATTATCTGTGTGCATGCACCACCCACACCACACATACACCCTACGGCATCCATGTGCATGCACCACAAACACCATATTACATATACACATATACTTTGCAGCATCCATGTGCATGCACCACACACACCTTGCAGCATCCATGTGCATGCCCTACATATACATACACCCTGCAGCATTCATGTGCATGCACCACATACCACACCACACTGTACATACACATATGCCCTGCAGCATCCATGTGCTTGTACCACACCACACATACTACACATACACACACCCTGCAGCACCCATGTGCATGCACACACACTTAACACACCACATTGCACATACACCCTGAAATACTCATGTGCATGTACCACACACATACACCCTGCAGCCTCCATGTACATGCACCACAAACACATTCACCATACACACTACACTACACATAACACCTTGCAGCAAATATATGCATGCACCACAAACATATACTACACTACACATACACAAGCAAAAACAATAAAAATATATATCTATATGCATTTTTATAAATATGTTTATAGATCTTTATAACATAAATTAAGGAGCTCACAGTTCAAAGTATGAATTGTTAAAATTGTTAACTGATGTAACTAGCAAATATATAGACCTAAATTTCAGTCTTAAATGCAGTTATTTGAAAAGAAAAGATTATGAATGAAAAGTAAGCTTTCAACTGAAGAAGCCAGAAATGGAACAGTAGAGTAAAAGCTCAAGATGGGCTGTGTGTCATGGTACACATCTTTAATCACAGCAAGAGGGTCAGAATTTCAGAGTCAGCCTCAGCCACAATAGTGAGTTGGACTACATGAATCCCTGTTTTAGATAATTAATAGATAAAAATAGAAACAAAACATGATGGGAAGGAATGCTGAAGACTATAAAAGACATAAATTAGCACAAAGTAGTTAAGAGTGAAAACACATTACTGTATCTTGGAAAATAAGTTAAATAGAAGATACTTGCTGAGCTTATGTTTACTATAGTTGGTGGTGCACACATGTAATCCCAGCACTTGGAAAGTAGAGGCTGGAGGATAAGGAATTCAAGGTCATCCTCAACTACACAGTGAGTTTGGAACCAGCCAGGGCTACATAAGACCCTGTCTCAAAAAGCAAAGTAATCCAGGAGTATTGGCGCATGCCTTTAGAGGTAATCTTAGCACTTGGGAGGCTGAGGTTTGAGGATTGACAAGAGTTTGAGGCCAACCTGGGCTGCAGAGTCCGAAGTCCACCTGGACTAGAGTGAGAGAATACCTTAAAAAATTTAAGCCAGGCGTGTTGGCGCACCCCTTTAATCTTAGCTCTTGGGAGGCAAAAAGTATGATTGCCATGAATTCAAGGCCACCCTGAGACTACATAGTGAATTCCAGGTCAGCCTGGGCTAGAGCGAGACCCTACCTCGAAAAAAAACAAAAACAAACAAACAAAAAAGTGAGCACATGCCTTTTATCTTAGAATTTGGGAAGCAGAGATAAGAAGATTGCCCTGAGTTCAAGACCAGCCTGAGACTACATAGTGAATTCTAGGTCAGTCTGGGCTACTGGGAGACACTGCCTTAAAAAAAAGAAAAAGTGAGCTGAGCACCAGCATTCATTTCTCTTTGATTCTTTTTTTTTTTTTTTAAGTACTGACTTATTTGAGAGAGAGAAAGAGGTAGGCAGGGAGAGAGAAGAGAGAGAATGGGTACACCAGGGCCTCCAGCCACTGCAAACGAACTCCAGGTGCATGTGCCACCTTGTGTATCTGGCTTTATGTGGGTCCTGGGGAATTGAACTCCAGTCCTCCTTCTTTGCAGGCAAACACTCTGACTGCTAAGCCATCTCTTCATCCATTTCTCTTTGATTCTATGTGGACACAATGTGACTACCTGCCTCACTCCTCTGTGCCATGGTAGATTGTACCTTCAAGTTCATCCATCCCCTCCCTAGGATACAACATCAATGTGCCATCTTGATGCTGAAAATATTCCATAGTGGATACTGTGATCTTTGACTTAGCCTCCATAATTGTGTCAGTTTTGTCAGGATTAAGGAATATCTAGGAATCTGGAAGTCTGAGGCAGCCTTGCCCTGATCCTGCTATTGGCATCCTAGGATCTCCAGAATACAGATCACCTGCCCTGGGACTCCTCATGTACCATAATAATGGTTTCATTATGTTTGTAGTCTAGGCTGACCTAGAACTCACTATGAAGGCAGTAGAATTTTGCAAGAGTTTAGGCTACTAAGGAGCCTCTGCTCTCCGACTTACCCTGCAAGCTGCCATCACCAGAACTGAAATTGGTGTATGGGTTAAGACACAATTCAGTCCATAATACATAGTTTACAAAGTTGCCTCATGCATTGTGGTGGTTGGATTCAGTTGTCCCCCATAAACCTGTGTGTTCTAAATGCTTGATTCCCAGCTGATGGCAATTTTGGAACTGGAAACTTGTTGGAGCTGTGTTGTTGGGGGCAGGTTTATAGGTGTTACAGCCAGCTTCCCCTTGCCAGTATTTGGTACACTCTCCTGTTGCTGTTGTCCACCTGATATTGACCAGGAGGTGATGTCCAGCCTCTGATCATGCTGTTGTTTTCCCTGCCATCATGGAGTTTTCCCTCAAGTCTCTAAGCCAAAATAAAACCTATAGTCCCATTTGGTCAGGTTCTTTGTGTCAGCAACAAGAAGCTGATTGTAACATATTGCACAATCCTTGCAACAAACTTACTGAAATAAGCAGTGATAGATATCATTCCAGCTTTACACATAAACTCATAGTCATGTAATTAGTGTCAGAACTAGTACTTCAAACTGATTTTGTTGAATTCAAAATTAGTATATTTAGTTATCATGGATATTTCACTAGAGTTCTCTTTCTGATATAAAATAGTATTTCAGAGGTGGATAAGATTATCGCTTGTGAGCTAAGTCTTAATGTTCCTATTAGCTAGAATGTAATCAGAAATGCTTCTTTTTAAAGGTTTACAGGATCTGTTCATTAATACATACAATAGTTTTTTACTGTACCAGGGTATAAATATATTTGTTATTTAAATCTTGACTTACTCTAAAAAAGAGAAAAATACATTAGAATGTAAACAATCCTAGATACTTTGATGATTCTTAATTTTCTTTTTTAAAAGTGTTGTTATTTTTTAATATATATATATATATATATTTTTTTTTTTTTTTTTGAGATAGGGTCTTACTCTAGCCCAGGCTGACCTGGAATTCACTAAGTAGTCTCATGTTGGCCTCCAACTCATGGCAATCCTCCTGCCTTGAGTGTGCTGGGATTAAAGGTGTGCATAATTACACCCGGATAAGTGTTACTATTTTTGTAAAGAAAAACATTATATATATTTGCAAGGAGGGAGGGGGAGAGAGAGAAAATATGGGCACACCAGGGCCTTCAGCAATTGCAAACAAACTCCAGATGCATGGACCACTATGAATCTGGCTTTACATGGTTACTGGGGAATTGAACCAGGATTGTTAGGCTTTGCAGTCTCGTTAACCACTGAACCATCTGTCCATCCCAGAATCGTAATTTTCAAGCCCTCTGTGAAAGATTGTTTTAAAAAATTTATTTGGCCGCAGTCGGCTTGGAAGGCTCAGTTCGTCATAATGGCGGGTGAAGAAATGAATGAAGACTATCCAGTAGAAATCCATGAGTACTTATTTATCTGCATTTGAGAACTCCATCGGTGCTGTGGATGACATGCTGAAGATCATGTCTGTTTCTAGAAACAAGTTGTTGCAGAAGTTGGACCCACTTGAACAAGCAAAGGTGGATTTAGTTTCTGAGTACACACTAAATTCAATGTTTTGGGTTTATTTGACAACTCACGGAGTGAATCCTAAGGAACACCCAGTAAAGCAAGAACTGGAAAGAATCAGAGTGTACATGAACAGAGTGAAAGAAATAGCAGACAAGAGAAAGGATGCCAAGTTGGACAGAGGTGTCGCGGCAAGATTCGTAAAACACACTCTCTGGGAACCAAAACCCAAAAATGCATCAAATGTTGCTAAAAGAAAAAATAAAAACTAACCTTTTGGTTTTGAAAAACAACAAAAATATTTAAAAGTTCATCATTTTTAGATTTAAATGTATTCCTTGAATTCATATATATTTTACACTAAGTTTCAAATGAATCTTTTTTTTTTTTTTTAAAGAAAAATATTTGCCCTTGTGTATACCAGAGCTTCTTGCAAGACCAGACTCTTTACCACTTTTTGCATCCACTTTAATGTGGGTGCTTTGTGAATTGAACTTGGCCTGGCTGGCTTTACAAGCAAGCACCTTTTAACCACTTAGCCTTCTTCCCAGTCCCAAATTATTGTGTTTTCTTAAATTTTTTATTTCAGACACTATGTTTTTTTTTTTTGGTTTTTTGAGGTAGGGTCTCACTCTAGCCCAGGCTGACCTGGAATTCACTATGGAGTCTCAGGGTGGCCTTGAACTCATGGTGATCCTCCTACCTCTGCCTCCCGTTCAGACACTATTTGATGCAGCCAAACTACTCACTATATAGCTAAGAATGATCTTGAATTTGTAATTTTCCTGCCTCCATCTTCTGAGTGCTGGGATTATAGGTATACATTTTTGTATTCTAGGCAAACACTCTACCATCTGAACTACACTCCCAGTCCTGGAAGTTATTTTTATAACCAGATTATCTTCTGTTTCCTTTTATTTATTAAAGAGAGAAAGAGGAAGGGGGAGAGAGAGAGCGAATGGGCACACCAGGGTCTTTGGCCACTGGAAATGAACTCCAGATGCATGTATCACTTTGTGCATCTGGCTTTACATAGGTACTGGGGAATTAAACCCAGGTCTTTAGGCTTTGTAGACAAGTGCCCTAACTACTAAGCCATTTCCCTTCTTTTAAAATCTTTGAATTATAGGCTGGGGAGATGGGTGTTTGCCCAAGTTCAGTTCCTAGGACACACATAAAGCCAGATGTACCAAGTGGCATATGTGTCTTGAATTCATTTGCAGTGGCAAGAGGACCAAGCATACTTGCTCTCTCTCTTAAATAAGAAGAAAATAAACCCATCTTTCAATTACCATTAAATAGTAATTTTGTTGGCTTGGATAATTTTTCTTTTCACACAGTTGCGGTCTTGTAGTAAGAGTGAGCTGATATCTAAGAGCTCAGAGATACTAATGATGTTTCAGCAAGTTCATCGAAAGCCCATGGCATCTTTTGTTACCACTCCTGTCCCACCGGACTTCACCAGGTATTAAAATTTTACTTTATTTTTCTTTTTTGTTAAACTTATTTATTGTAATAATTAGATACATTATATGAGCAAGTCTTGTGATGGCACCCCCATATCCCTCCTTCCTATCTCCAACCCACTAGGGGCTCTAGTATACAGAAGTACATAGTAGTTTCAAAAATTTTTTTTCTCTCTCTTTTTTTTTTTTTTTTTTTTGGTTTGTTTTTCTAGGTAGAGTTTTGCTCTAGCCCAAGCTGACCTGGAATTCACTATGTAGTGTGAGGGTGTTTTTTGTTTATTTGTTTTTTGTTTTTTGTTTTTTTTTTGAAACTATGTCTCATATGCCCATGCTGACCTTGAATTTACTATGTAGCTGATGCTGCCCTTGAGCTTCTGATCCTCCTGATAGGGATTATTAGAAATATACCATTGTACCTGGCTGACTCCATCTCTCTTTCTTATTTATTTATTTATTTTGAGGTAAGGGTCTTACTCTAGTCCAGACAGATCTGGAAGTCAGTTTGTAGTCCCAGGCTGGCCTTGAACTCATGGGGATCCTCCAACATTTACCTCCCAAGTGCTGGCATTACAGGTGTGTGCCATCACAGCCGGCTCTGTCTCTTTTTAAAAATACCAGAGTAATGTAACCTGGTGAACTCTTATTTTATGCATGTACATCTAGTCTCTATACAAGTGATGGAGTGGCTATGGAGAAGATTCAGATGATAAAGGGTCTCATATAGCCTAAACTAGCCTTTGAATTTGTATGTAATGGATGTTGGACTTGAACTCCTGATCCTCCTCCATGTCCCAAGTGCATGGATTATACAAGTGTGCCACCATGCAAGCTTATTTATATAAATTTAAAATTATTATTATTAGCAGTAGTATTAATTTTGTTATTTTGAGGCAGAGTCTCACTAGCTCAGGATGACCTGGAATGGCAATCCTACCTCAGCCTCCCAAGAGCTGGGACTAAAGGGTACCACTATGCCTGGCCTAAATATATATTTCAAAAGTGCTGTTTAATGTTTAAATCAGATTGGATAGATGGCTTAGTAATTGGTTAGTGGCACTTGCTTAAAGTCTGATGGCCCACGTTCAAGTCCCCAGTATCCATGTAAAAATCCAGATGCAAAAAATATGTTCCTGAGTTTAACTGCCAATGCATGACCAGTCACAAGTGAACCACTTCTCAATCGCCAGTCTTTGCTCATATTCAAAACAACTTACAGATGTTTTAGTTTTTGTATATAATGTCTGATTATTAAAATGTTTATAAAATTTCTTTTTACTAAAGAGACGCATGCAATTCATTCTGATAAAGTATTACAAAGTAAACATTGTTTTATAACAAAAAGAACCCAGATGTACAAAGTGGTGTATATATCTGGAGTTTATTTGCAATGGCTCGAAGCCCTGATGTGCTTTACTCTCTCATAAATAAATAAAAATATTTTTTAAATATATAAATATATATTTATCCTCTAAATATGTTCATATTTCAGTCATAAAGTTGTGTAGGTATATTTGCTTATAAATAGCCATAAAGCAAATATGTGTTGTATCTCTAATTTGTACAGTTGTGATGATTATGCTGAATATTATGATGATTGAGATTTGGAACTATTTCATTGCTATAATTTGTTTTCAAGATAATGCAGGGTTGCTTTTTTTTAACTAAGAGAAAATTTAACTCAACGTAAATAAATTATTTTTACTTTTGTTTCTTTTTAGTGAATTAGTACCATCTTATGATTCAGCTACTTTTATTTTAGAGAATTTCAGGTAAGAGTTTTGGAGCATTATGTGTTTTTGTTTTTGATAAGGATAGTCAGCAAGGTCTCATGCCTTGTTAGGGAAAGAATCTAACAAACTGTGTCACTGTTTTGTAGTCTTAGAAGCAACAAATTTCCTATTAGAAATCACTGGTCTGGAGTAGACAAGCTGTGTATCCCTTATCTGAAATACTTGGGGCCAGAAGTATTTTGAATATAGTTTCCTTTCCCTTTTCCTTCCCCTTTCTTTCCCTTTCCCCTTTTTCCCTTTCCCATTCCCATTCCCATTCCCATTCTAAGGTAGAGACTTTAGAAAACAGTCTGACCTGGAACTCACTGAAGTCCAGGCTGGCCTCAAACTCAGGGCAATTATATTTCAGCCTCAAGTATTAGGATTTCTAGGCATGAGCCACCACCATGCAGCTGGATCTTAAATTTTAGAGTATGTACAAGACATTTTGGTTATGAGATCCATATCTAAAAGCAAAATTGGTTTCTATTTCATATACACATTATACACGTGATCTTTTCTTTTTTTTAGGTAGGGTCTCGCTCTAGTCCAGGCTGACCTGGAATTCACTATGTAGTCTCAGGATGGCCTTGAACTCACGGCAATCCTCCTACCTCTGCCTCCTGAGTGCTGGGACTAAAGTCGTGCACCACCATGCCTGGCCTATACACATGATTTTAAGATAATTTCATCCATAATCTTTAGTACCTTTGCAATTTGTATCATTTCACATTAGGTTGGACATAAACTTTTCTGCTTGGTAGTCTCAGGTTGGAGCTCAAAAATTTCAGATACTGGTTATCAGATTTTGGAGGAGTGCTCAACTTGTATCTTCAGGACTGATTGCTTCTCTGTTCTGGGAAAAGAAAACATCTTAAAGAATGTCCACTTTGAAGCTGGGCGTGGTGGCGCATGCCTTTAATCCCAGCACTCAGGAGACAGAGGTAGGAGGATCACCATGAGACTACATAGTGAATTCCAGGTCAGCCTGAGCTAGAGTGAGACCCTACCTCAAAAAAAAAAAAAAAAAAAAAAAAAGTCCACTTTGCTTTTGCTAAAATGGGAAGTAGGGAACATATCATTAATCAGTGAGCATCCCTGAAAAATAAAAATTATGGAAAAATTCTATTAGGGGTCTGTTTTTCTCAGCTCAGAGTGAGGAATTATGTGTAAGGAGGCCCTTATTGTAAATCTGTAAGGTTTTTGGTTTTTTGAGGTAGGGTCTCACTCTACTGACCTGGAATTCACTATGTAGGCTCAGAGTGGCCTTGGAACTAACGGAATTTCTCCTACCTCTCCTCCCTAGTGATGGGATTCAAGGCATGCGCCGCCATGCCTGGCAGTCTGTAAGCTTTTAAGTTGCATGTTAATTTTTTAGCCTTCACTGCTTTTTTTTTTTTTTTTTAGGATTAGAAGCAAAGATCTTAAAACACAAAGGTTCTGAGGGACTGGTCTTCAGTGGCAACATGAAAATGGGAATTAAAAATACATGGTTTTTGAGAAAGAATGGGAGTAGATGCTAATTTCCCTCATTTATTTTGTCATTTTTCTTTTTTTTTTTTTTCCCACCTGAAGCTGAATCTCACTCTAGCCCAGACTAATCTGAAACTCACTCTCACCTATGCTGGTTTAGAACTCATGGCATTCTTCCTACCATGTAGACCTGATAGAGCGCTGTATTTACAGGTGTGAGCCCCCATTCTTGGCTTAACTTGTAATTTTTTTATTTTGTTTTGTTTTTCAAGGTAGTGTCCCAGCTAGCCTCAAACATAGTGATCCTCCTACCACTGCCTCCCGATTATTGGGATTAAAGGCATGTGCAACCACACCTGGTGAGATTTCTTTTTAAAAAATATTTTTATGGGCTGGAGAGAAGGCTTAGCAGTTAAGGCATTTGCTTGTAAAGCAAAAGGACCTGAGTTTGATTCCCCAGTACCAGATGCACAGGGTGGCAAATGTGTCTGGAGTGGCTGGAGGCTCTGGAGTGCCCATTCTGTCTCTCTGCCTCTTTCATCCTCTCTCAAATATATAAATAAAATATTAATAAAATATTTTTATGTATTTGCGAGCAGAGAGAGAGTGAGTGAACAAACATGGGCACACTTGAGTCTCTTGCTATTACAAATGAACTCTAGATACATGCACCACTTTGCATCTGGTTTGACATGGGTGTTGGGGAATCAAACTCGGGCTGGCAGGCTTTGTAAACAAGCACCTTTAGCCTATAAGCCATTTCCCCAACCCCTTGTCACTTTTTTTGGGGGGGGGTAGGGTCTCTCTCTCTCTTAGCCCAGGCAGACTTGGAGCTCACTCTGAACCTATCACTTCTTATGGAATGATACTGTTTTTCCTATACATTTTAAGGTTTAACACATGCTCTTGTTTTTGTTAGAAAAAAATGCTACAAGAATTGAATAAGAAATAGTCTGAAATTTATATATTTATTTATTATTAGTTTTGCTTTTTGTTTGTTTGTTTTTAAAATCTCTTTTTGCTACTGGGAATTGAGCCCAGAATCCAGAGCCATACACATGCTGCTAACCACATGCTCTAACCCCTCCCCACCCCACCCACTGCTTAAATTCCAGATACTTTGTTTTAAATGTCCTGATGTTGGAGTTTTGCTTTCTTGGGTGTGGGCCTTTAAAGATATAGCTATTTCATTATTATTATTTTTTCCTTTATTTTGGAATGTAAGTGTTTCTAAACTTAGTGATATCTTGATTTGTTCAGTCACCTTGGCTTGTTTAGGATTTTATATATTAAGGATCATGGTTGGTTACTGATTTTGCCTGTTGCTACTTCATAATCGTTTTTGACCATGGTTTTTTGGTTGTTTTTTTTTTTTAGCACTTTGCGGCAGAGAGCAGATCCTGTTTATAGCCCACCTCTTCAAGTTTCAGGACTTTGTTGGAGGTTAAAAGTTTACCCAGTAAGTTGCTCATATTTTTAAATAAATTTTGAACCCAATACCTTTTTTCAGTTTTTTTTTTGTAATATACTAATTTTCTTTAAATATGTATTTATATTTATTAGAGAATGGGTATAAACACCAGGGCCTCTTGCCACTGCAAACTCTAGATGCATGTGCTACTTTGTGTGTCTGGCTTTTATTTGGGTACTAGGGAATCAAGCCTGGGCCCAGCAGGCTTTGCAAGCAAATGCCTTTAACTACTGAGCCATCTTCCTAGCCTTAGTTTATGTTTAGAGGAGTAAGGTTATTAATGACAATTTATTTATGGGAAAATGAGTTAAATTTTACTTATTTGAGAGAAACAGACAGGCTCTTTGTTGCTGCAAACAAACTCCAGAAGCATGTGCCACATTGTGCATCTGGCTTTATGTGGGTACTGTGGAATTAAATGAGCTTGCAGGC
This sequence comes from Zapus hudsonius, assembly GCA_004024765.1. Classification (NCBI taxonomy): domain Eukaryota; kingdom Metazoa; phylum Chordata; class Mammalia; order Rodentia; family Dipodidae; genus Zapus; species Zapus hudsonius. The sequence continues at coordinate 47,108 of PVHP010005830.1, forward strand.
TTTACAAGCAAAGCATATTTAACCACCGAGCAATCTCTGCAGCCCAATTTTTTTTTTTTTTTTTTTTTTTTTTTTGTGGTGCTGAGGACCGAACCCAGAGCCTTGTGCTTGCTAGGCAAGCACTCATCCACTGAGCTAAATCCCCAACCCCTCTGCAGCCCAAATTTTATTTCTTTCGTAGAAAGATATTTACCCTTCAGGCTGGAGAGATGACACAGCCATTAAAGGTGCTTGCTTGCAAAGTCTGACAACCCATGTTTAATTCCCCACTTAAAGCCACATGCACAAAATGGCACATGCTTCTGGAGTTTGGTTGCGGCAACAAGGAGCCCTGTATGCCTATACCCTGTCTGTCTCTCTCTGACTATCTCTCCCTCTCTCAATAAATAAATGAAAATATTTTTTGAAAAAGAAATATTATCATACAAAAAAAATTTGTTTTGTTTTTTGATTGTTTTTTGAGGTAGGGTCTCACTCTAGTCCAGGCTGACCTGTAATTTACTATGTAGTCTCAGGGTGGCCTTGAACTCATGGCAATCCTCCTCCTCCTTCTGCCTCCTGAGTGCTGGGATTAAAAGCGTGCGCCAAAAAAAAAAAAAAAAAAAAAAAAAAAAAAAGCGTGCGCCACCACGCCTGGCCAGAAATTTTTTAATCTTATTTTTGTGCATGTGTGTGTATGGGCATGCAAGGTTCTTTTTGCTTCTGCAAACAAATGCCAGGTGTTTTTGCTACTTTATGCATCTGACTTAATGTCTGTGGCTTTGGAATTGAACCTAGTCTTGCAGACTTTGCAAATAAGTGCCTTTAACTGATAAGACATTTTTCCAGGCCCTCAAAGAAAAGTTAGGGTTTTTGTTGTTGTTGTTGTTTGGTTTTTGTTTTTAATTTTGTTTTATGAGTTAGGGTCTCACTCTAGCCCAGGCTGACCTGGAACTCACTCTCTAGCCTCAGGCTAGCCTTGAACTCATGGTGATCCTCCTACCTTAGCCTCCTAATGGCTGGAGTTAAAGACATGCACCACCTTGCATGGTCTTGTAAAACTTATTTAAGTGCTGGTGTGTAGATCAATTGTAGAATGTTTGTCTGGCATACATATAAGTCCCTGGGTTCAATCCCTGTCACCTCAAAAAGAATCATTAAAAAGATTAATGTAAATACTGAAAGCCATTAAAAAATGTAATGGTTTGGGCTGCCGAGATGGCTCAGTAGTTAAGGTGCTTGCCTGAAAAACCTAACAACCCAGTTTGATTCCCCAGTAGCCATGTAGAGGCAGATGCACAAAGTGGCTTCTGCATTTGTTTTTTTTTTTTTTTTTTTTTGCATTGGCTGGAGGCCCTGGTGTGTTCATTCTGTCTGTCTCTTCTATCTCTCTCTACTTGCAAATAAATTTTTTAAATGTGATGGGGGCTGAAGAGATGGTTTAGCAGATAAGACAACCATCTTGAGTTCAATTCCCCAGTACCCTCGTAAAGCCAGATAGATGCACAAGGTGGCACATGTGTCTGGGGTTCATTTGTCATGGCTGGAGGTCCTGATGCACCCATTCTTTCTCTCTCTGTCTGCATCTTTCTCTCTCTCACTGTCTTGAATAAAATATTTATACAATCTATAACCCCCATCCCATGGACTGGTCCAGCAAGCTCCCTTAGAGGGCCACCAGCAGGGTGGGACTGGGAGGAGGAAAATGGGGATACCATCATAATATGTATCTAATTATTGATATGAAAAAATTAAATGAATACAGGGCTTAGTTAATTAGAAACTATGTTTTAATCCAGATTTAAATAACCAATTTGCGAGCTGGGCATGGTGGCGCACGCCTTTAATCCTAGCACTCGGGAGGCAGAGGTAGGAGGATCGCCGTGAGTTCGAGGACACCCTGAGACTACAGAGTGAATTCCAGGTCAGCGTGGGCTAGAGTGAAACCCTACCTCGAAAAACCAAAAAAAAAAAAAAAAAAAAAAACCAATTTGCCATACTGACTTACAATAACTCAAAATGTGCTTAACTGAGGGTCAGAAATTATTCACAGACTAATGACATGGTCTAATAATTTTTCAGTTTTGCTTGTTCTTATTTTGCCATGATCTTGAGATTCATCATTGATTTGAATTCTGCTTTTATTTATTTTCTGTTGTTAGCTCTTGCAGCTACAAACTTCCTTCTTATGCCTTGCTTTGCTGCATTTCAATTTCTGGTTAGTTATGTTTGCATTTTAATTTGATCTATGCATGTATTTATTTCTCTGATTTCATCAATGTACTGATCATTTTTCAAGAATTTATTTATTTATTTATTTTTATTTATTTATTTATTTTTTTTGGTTTTTCGAGGTAGGGTCTCACTCTAGTCCAGGCTGACCTGGAATTCACTATGTAGTCTCAGGGTGGCCTCTAACTCACGGCAATCCTCCTACCTCTGCCTCCCGAGTGCTGGGATTAAAGGCGTGCGCCACCACGCCTGGCTTAAGAATTTATTTTTTAATCTCACTGTGTTTATAGGCTTGCATATCCCCCTATAATTGGTTTGGTCTCTTGATTATGTTCTAGACCTCTTAAAAATTGTACTCATACATATTTGCTTTTTTCCCCCTCTTTCTGGATATTTGTAGGCTGTTTCTTTTTAACTTGTTTCCAGTCCATAATAAAATACCTTCTATTGATTTAGTCTACTGATGATGCTTTTTACTGTGTTTTATTAGATTTGCTGTTTTTATTTTAAAAATTTTTTGTCATTTGTTTCAAAATATGTTTCCTTGCTGAAAAAAATCTTTTTAAAAACCTTTAAGAAATAAATATTTTTTAAAATGTGATAGTTGAATACTGGTAGTACATTTTAGTGTGTTTCTTTGACCTGTGTATTTTCTTAAATTGGCAATTCAGTCTAAAGGCATTTTTTTAAGTGGGGGAACATAATCTTGCCATTCATGTAATATTTTCATAAAGAGATTCTTTCTATTATTTGTCTATCCAATATTATGGTCAAATAGAAATATGGGGGCTGGGGAGATAACTCAGTGGTTAAAGGTGCTTCCTTATGAAGCATGACAACCCGGATTTGATTTCCTAATACCCACATAAAGCCAGATGCACAAAGTGGTGCATGTGTCTGGAGTTTGTTTGCAGTGGCTGGAGGCCCTGGTGTCCCATTCTCTGACTCTCTCCCCTCTATCCATTTCTCTATCAAATATTTAAAAAGCAGAATGCTCTTCTCCCTGTCATTTCTCTACTAGCCTTTTTCTTATAATTTTTGAATTTTATTTTATATTAATTATAAAATGCTACTCTCTTTTATCTCCTTACCCCAGCTTCCTTTACCCTGGAGACCCATTATGACTGTGGGGTCATAATGGCCTCATTCAGTCCTTGTGGGGTAGTATAGGACCATGCCTCAGGATATTTTACCCACTCTGGCTCTCACAATCTTTTTACCCCCTCTTCAGCAATGTTCCCTAAATCATAGCAGGCCTATTGGCAGTATGATTTACTGTTCTCTGTAGCCTTTGGGTTTCTGTTTTGATAGGTTTTGATTGATCACCCTGTTTGTCACTATCAACCTGGGGCTGGTTGTCAGGCTTGCAGTGAGATCAGTGTTCATATGTCATCATTTCCCCTGCAATTTCTTCTGGGACATGCAGATGTGGTAGAGGTGTCTTATTGATAGATCTTGGTTCTCTGCTATCTGTAAAATAAAGCAGGTTCTCCAAACAAGAGTGAGAACTGTTTGAGTTAAAGAGGGGTATGCAAATTTGAGGGTTTTTTATTTGAGGGGTATAAGCCCACTCTTCTTCTCTAGGGAGCAGTGGGGTCTTCTCTTTGAAGTCTGAGTTTCTTTTTATTTTATTTTATTTTATTTTATTTATTTAGTTTTCAAGCAGAGATACAGAGATTGAGAGAGAGATAGAGTTAGAGAGAGTGTGCACCAGGGCCACCACCTTGTGGGTCTGGCTTATGTGGGTCCTGGGGAATTGAACCCAAGGCCTTAGGCACTGGAGGCAAGTGCCTTAACCGCTGAGCCAGCTCTCCAGCCCTGAGTTTCTTGGCTTGGTTTCCAATACCTGATAAGAGTTCTCTCTCACTGAGTAGACCTCATGTCTAATCAGAGGATAGTTGGTTACCTGCAGAGGCTTTGTTCCATATTGTACAAGTGTGTACTTTTTGACTAGCTGCTTGATTTTGCAGTCTGTAGGGTCTCCTGCTTATTGATGCTGTTGGTAACTGTTTTCTTCCAGACTTCTAGACTATGAGGGCTAGTCTAGCCAGGAAGGAGCTAGTTTCCCTTTTAGTTTCAACATGGTGTTCTAATGTCTTGTGACCACAGTATGTGGTGTCTTCAGCAATAGGGTCTTACCTTTTAGCTGTGGTCAGTAATCAAGTGCTTTGGCAATGACCTATATTGCTTTGGGTCTCCCTGGCCAACAGCTCATGTGTAGGCCAACCCAGTTCTGGGCCTGGGGATCCCAACTTTTTTCTGGTCTGTCTTCCCCCTCACCATTTTTTTGGTGGTTATATCTTATAGAATGCTTGCCAGAATAAAGGATTCTATGGAACTGATTTATGTTGTCATAATGTTTGTGTAATTTCCTCCTTAGCTTTCCTATCCCTTTCCCTCTAAATCCCCACCCCAACCCCAAAGTTCTCTCCGTCCTTTAACCTGTCAGGTAACTTCTCCTCTCCTCTTTCCTTATTTTTACCATCTCCTGGTCTCAGTTTTATGCCCATATTCTTATTGCTTACCACCATTTGCACTCATCTCCAATTGATCCCAGTTAGGAACCACAGATGACAGTACATGTGGCATTTGTCTTTCTGTGCCTGAGTGACCTTGCTTAGAATGATTTTTTCCAACTATCCATTTTTCTGCAAATTATATCATTTCATTTTTCTTTACCACTGAGAAGAAGAATTCCATTGTGTATATGTACCAAATCTTTATTATCCATTCATCAGTTGACGCGCATTTGGGCTGATTTCAGTTCCTAGCTATTGTGAATAGAGCTGCAACAAACATAGTTGAGGAAGTATCTCTGTAGAAAAGAGTGGAGTCTTCAGGGTATATGACCAGGACTGGTAGAGCTTCTATCAAATTTTTTCTGACAGTTTTTTTAATATTAAGAACTTTTGGAGCTATACAAACTCAGTCTCTTCAAGATGATTTCTAAGTACGTTTGCCATGATCTTAGTAGCTACTTAAGTGATCTCAGCAGTTACATGTTCCCTGTGTTTGCCAAAGTGTTCTGGATTCACTCTGCAGTTATTTCTTATGCCACTGTTTTGGTATTTCAGGAACAAATTGAGCATTAGGGATGCTGATCAGCTTGGTCATTTTTTGTGTGTGGTGGTGTTTGTTTTATTTATTTGTATGCAGAGAAAGACAGACAGAGATGAAGACAGAGAATGGGCATGCTAGAGCCTCCCACTGTAAATGAACTCCAGATTCATGCGTCACCTTGTGCATCTGGCTTTACATGGGCATTGGGGACTCAAACTTGGGTCATTAGATTTTGCATGCAAGTGCCTTAACTGGTGAGCCATCTCTCCAGCCCCATTTGTTTTATTATTTTTTTTTTCAAGGTACAGTATCACTCTAGCCCAGGCTGGAATTCACTATGTAGTCTTATGGTGGCCTCAAACTCATGGTGATCCTCTTACCTCTACCTTCCAACTGCTGGGATTTAAAGGCCATCATGTGCCACCAGGCCTGACATGGTTTTATATTTGTTTGTTTTTGGATATTGGGTGGTTTTTTTTTTGTTTTTTGTTTTTGTTTTTGTTTTTTTTTTTTTTTTTTTTGAGGAAGAGTCTCACTCTAGCTAAGGCTAAGTTGGAATTCACTAAAGTCCCAGGCTGTTTTTAAACTCACAGTGATCCTCCTACCTCTGCCTCCTGAGTGCTGGGATGAAAGGTGTGCGCCACCATGTCCAGCTTTCTTAAAGATTACTCCCATTGCCATTCCCATCAAATACAAGGGTATTTTCTGATGCCCTCCCTTCTTCTTTGGTACATATTCTCTTCTAAACTGAAAGCAAGTCACTGCTAAGTCTTCTAAGTGAACAGAGCTAGAAGATAAATACATATACACAGATATGGGTGAAGGGAGTCATGGTTTGTAATCCTTTTTGATATTAAAGGTTATTTTTTAAGGCAGATATGATAGTGAGTGCATACCTATAATCCTAGCAGTCGAGAGGTAAAGGCAGGAAAATGAAGTGTTCAAAGCCATTCTTAGTTTAAGACCAACCTAGGATACATTGGAACCTGAAACACACACACACACACACACACACACACACACACACACACACACAAAACTGGGCTGGAGAGATGGTTCAGCGGTTAAGGCACTCACTTGCAAAACCTAATGACCTGAGTTTGATTCCTTAGTGCCCACATAAAACCAGATGCATAAAGTGGCTCATGCATCTGGAGTTTGTTTACAGTAGCCTGAGTCCCTGGTGTGCCCATTCTAATTCTCATTCTCTCTGTCTCTCTCTCTCTCTCTACTCCCTCTTTTCCTTCTTCCTTCTCTCACTTCCTCCCTGTTTGTCCTTACAAATAAATAAATAAAATATTGTAACTCATTATGGACAATAAATTAAAAATAAATAAATAAATAAATAAAATATTTCAAAATAAAACAAATAAAAAAGCATTTTTTCAGAAAATAAACAAAAATGCATTTTGAATATGTTCTGTATAGTGGTTTATATTAATTGCAAAATTGAACAGAATTTTCTTATATTATTCCCAACCCCACATATTTATATCCTTCCCTTCTATCAGAATTCCACACTAGAGAGATATAAGTTCAAATTCAGGATATAATGATCTTATACTCAATTTCTTTCTATCACACTTATTTCTTTTACTGTAAGAATCCCACGTTTTAGGCTATAGGAAATAGTAGAATTCTTTCCCCTACCAATTCTGGACAAGAGTTTGGTTGTCTAAAGGTAATTCTTCTATACATTCTACTGGAGAGGTGTATGAAACAATATTCCTTGGGTTGTTGTATGCTGAAAATAATTTCTCTCATGCTCTAAAGCTGCTGTTGCTATCCTTGGCTCATGTTTTACTCAGTATTTTATATATGCTAATTTCTATTATTTATGCTAATTTCTCTTATATTTATTGTGTGTATATGACATCTGTTTGTGGGTTTGTGTATGCCACAGTGCATATGACAATCTTAAGGTATCCATTCTATCCTTCTTTGAGACAGGGTCTCTCTTGTTTTTTGTTTTTTTCTTTATTTGCATGCATATTTGTGTGCATTTGTATATGGGTGTGCTTGGGCCTCTTGCTGTTGGAAGCAAACACCTGATACTTAACCACTTTTTTGTGTGTGTGCCTTATGTGGGCAACTTGAGAATTGAACCTTAGTTAGCAGGCTTTGCAAACAAGTTCCTTTAACTACTGAACCATTTCCCCATTCCTCTCTGATTGTTTTTACTGCTTCATGGTTTGCACTAGCTGGCCTGAAAGCTTCTGTATTTTCCTGGCTGTGCCTCCTATTGCTTTAGGTGCATTGGAAATCGCAAGCCTAATGTGCCACTTTGTGTCTGGGGAAAATGGAACTCTGGTCAACTGGCTTGCCAGCAAGTATCTTTTTGATTGCTATAGTGCTTTAGATCAGATGTCCCCCATAAACTCGTGTGTTTTGAATGCTTCATCCTCAGATGATGGCAATTGAGGTGGAGTTTGCTGGAGGAGGTTTGTTGCTAGAGGTGGGCTTAGTAGTATTATAGCCAGCTTCCCCTTGCCAGAGTTTAAAGCTCACTCTCTCCCTGCTGTTTTCTAACTGCTGTGGCAGAGGTGATGCCCAGCTGATGATCATGCCATGCTTTCCCCTACCATCAAGAAGCTTCCCCTCAAGACAGTCAGCCAAAATAAAAATTTTCCTCCCGTTAGCTGCTTTTGGTTGGGTGCTTTGTCCCAGCAGCTCAACAGTAACTACAGTAATCATTGAGACATCTCCATAGCCCCTGTTCTTATTTCTTTAAGCAAAATCTGATTTAAGGTAATTTTTATTCCTAAGTAAAGGCATTTGCTGATACCTGAATCCCTAAATACTTGTTTTGTTTGTTTCTTTGAGACAGGTTTTCATGTAGTCCAGGATGGCCTGGTACTGTTTAACCAAGGGTCACTTGTACTCCTGGTCCTCCTCTCTCTCCCACATAAATGGTAGGATTAAAGGTATGTGCCACCACACCTGGCTTCAGTTCTTATTTTTGTTACTATTACTCCAAGGTATGGTTTTGCTGTAGCCCATGGTGACCTGAAACTCACTCTGTAGTCCCAGGCTGGCCTTGAACTCACAGCGATCCTCCTCCTTCTGCCTCCCAAGTGCTTGGGATTAAAGGCGTGCAGCACCATGCTGAACCAACCTACCTTCCTTCCTTCCGTCCGTCCATCCATCTGTCCTCTTTTTTGATAGAACTCACTGATTCAGCAAAAATAGCTAGTCAGCAAACTCTGGGTTCCTTCCTGTTTTCACTTCCCCAGTGCTAGGATTACAGTTATGTGCTACCTTGCTTTGTATTTACCTGGGATCTGGGGATCTGAAATCAGATCTTCATGCTTGCAGATACACTTGTCTCGTTTGCATTAGTGCAGAGGGCAGAGGAGGATGTTGTTTATCCTCCTCTATCACTCTTGTTTCCTGCTTACAACCTGAAGCAATTTTTTTTCGTTTGTTTGTTTTGGTTAGACTGGATGTCTAATGAGCCCCAGTGATCCTTCTGTATCTACCCCATCTCAGCACCAGGGTTAAAGGCATATATGTTCATACTGGGCTTTTTTTTATATATATATTTATTCATTTCAAGGAGAGAGAGAAAGAGAGAGAGAGAGAGAGAGAGAGAGAGAGAGAGAGAGAGAGAGAGAGAGAGAGAGAGAGAGAGAACACCAGGGCCACCACCTTGTGGGTCTGGCTTATGTGGGTCCTGGGGAATTGAACCCTCGGCCCTAGGCACTGGAGGCAAGTGCCTTAACTGCTAAGCCATTTCTCCAGCCCTTTTTTTTTTTTTTTTAATGTGGGTGCCAAAGATTGTACTTTGGTCCTCAGCCCTATTTTCTTTTTCTTTTTTAACTTTTTATTGACAGCTTCTGTAATAATAGACAGTAAACCATGATAATTCCCTCTCCACCTCCACTTTCCCCCTTTCATATTCACCCTCTATCATATCCCCTCCCCCTCTCAGTCAGTCTCTATTTTGTTTGTCAATGTCATCATTTTTCCCCCTATTATAGAGGTCTTATGTAGGTAGTATTGGCCACTGCATAGCCATGAATATCAAGGCCATTTTGTGTTTGGAAGATTGTATTATAAGCAGTCCTACCCTTCCTTTGGCTCTTACAATCTTTCTGCCACTTCTTCCACAATGGACCTTGAGCCTTGGAAGTTGTGATAGAGAAGTCTCACTGCTGAACACTCCATTGTCGCTTCTTCTCAGCACTATGCCTTTTGAGTCACTTCAGTGGTCACTGCCATCTGAAAAGAGAAGCTTCTTTAGCCAAAAGTGAGACTAGCATTAATATATAAGTATACAGATTAAAAAAAGTATAAGGCAGTTTAGTGGGTATAATATTTGCATTTAGCCAGACTACAACAGGTGTTATTCCCCTGGGGTTCATGAACTCCACGGCCATTGAATTATTTTTTCTTTTAAATAGGGTCTTGCTCTAGCCCAGGCTGGCCTGGAATTCACTATGTAGTCTCAGGCTGGACCATTGAACTCACAGAAATCCGTTTACCTCTGTCTCTTGAGTGTTGGCATTAAAGGCATGCACAACCACATCCAGCTTAGAACTCCCTCCACCCCCATTAGAATTTTTTTAAAAAATGTTTTTATTTATTTACTTGTTTGCAATCAGAGAGGGATAGAAGAGAGACAAAAGGGCGCACTGGGGCTTCCAGCTGATGCAAATGAACTCCAGATATATGCACTACTTTGTGTATTTGGCTTTATGTGGGTGCTGGGAAATTAAACTCAGGTCATAAGGCTTTGCAGGCCAAGTGCCTTAACAGTTAAGCCATCTTCCCAGCCCCTGCCATAGACTTTTGACTATATCTTCAGTTCCAGGCATGTATTCCCTTCCATGGAGTGGGCCTCCAGTCCAATTAGAGAGCAGTTGGTTTCCCCCACAATAGATGTGCCACTATTGCACTAGTTGGCACATTTGGCCTGAATGGCCAATCTTAAGGCTTGCAAGGTCCACTGCTGTGTACCATCATTGATGACTTCTCTCTCCCATAGGGCTGCACACATCCATAGCTTTTTCCAGGTTTCTGTCAGCTGGTTAACAGGGAGGAAGTTTCCAGCTCAGATCTAGCTTGATTTGTCAGTGACCTGCAGCCCAAGATATGTGGTCCTCAGCAATAGGGTTTTACCAACTCTTTCTGATGGACAACCAGGAGCCTTGGCAATGTTCAGCCCTATTTTTACTAAAAAATTTTTATTTATCTGCAAGAAGAGAGAGGAGGAAGCATGAGAAAAAGTATGGGCATGCCAGGTTCTGTTGCTGCTGCAAATGAACTTCATATGCATGTGCCACTTGGTGCATCTGGTTTTACATAGTTACTGGATAACTGAACATGAGCATGCAGGCTTTGTAAGTACGTGCCTTTAGGCAGTGAGCCATCTCCCTAACCCTCATTTTTTTCAAAGCACAAAGTTTAAGGTTGTCAGATGACAAAAACCTGGTCAAATCGACAGCGTATGTAGCCCTATGGGAGAGAGAAGTTGTAGTCAGCCACATGCCATTGAGATGAATCTCCATACCAGTCAGTTTATGGGAGGAAAGGATTTATTGAAGGTACAGATCCAGGGGAACATCCATAATGGCAAAAGAAGCTGTTCCCGTTCACAGGCCACTCATACATGCATAGCAAGCACTTTCTTTCTTTTTTTTTGGTTTTTCGAGGTAGGGTCTCGCTCTAGTCCAGGCTGACCTGGAATTCACTCTGTAGTCTCAGGGTGGCCTTGAACTCATGGTGATCCTCCTACCTCTGCCTCCCCAGTGCTGGGATTAAAGGCATGCGCCACCACGCCCGGCTATCTTTTTTCTTTTAAAGGCCCAGGAGGGGACATCAAGGACCTGTTCTCTTTTTTTAAAAAATATTTATTCATTTTTTCAAGCAGAGAGAGAGAGAGAGAGAGAGAGAGAGAGAGAGAGCGCGCACCAGGGCCACCACCTTGTGAGTCTGGCTTATGTGGGTACTGGGGAATTGAACCCAGGCCTTAGGCACTGGAGGCAAGTGCCTTAACTGCTGAGCCATCTCTCCAGCCCAAGCACTTTACTTTCTAAGCCAATTGCCCAGCTCCTCTCTTACTGATTTTAAGTTTAGAAGTACTTCTCTATCCAGTCATCAAATATTAATCTACTTTTTGTTTGTTGGCTTCATTATGGCCTAAATGCTTATATTTAAATTATGAGGAATTTGTATTTGCATAACCTCTTTTCCTTTTTTTAGGATGGAAATGGAGTTGTGCGTGGTTATTACTTATCTGTATTTCTGGAACTCTCAGCTGGCTTACCTGAAACTTCCAAGTAAGACATAACAACTTTAATGTGCTTTTATATTTTATCACCCTAGCAACTTCTGTTAATGGCCATATTGGTCTTTCTTTTATTTTTTTTCTTCTTCTTTTTTTTCCCCATCTAGGGTCTCTCACTCTATCCCATGCTGGCCTTGAACTCACAGTGATTTTCCAACCTCTGAGTCCCAAGTGGTTGAATTAAAGGTGTGCCCTACCACATCCGGCTGATTTTTTTGAAATAGTATTATGATATGTTTCCCAGGCTAGAACTCATTGAATTCCTCTTTTCTCATCCTTCTAAGTACTTCTAAGTGGGATTCTTGACCTGTACCATCACACCCTGTTTTGTTGAACATTTTTATGAAAAAAACAGCACCCTGGTGAAATATCTTTAGGTAGCCTATTCAAGCAACTGCTATTTTTATAAATGATAATTTTCCTTTTGAGGCAGGGTCTTATTCTAGCCCAGGCTAACCTGGAATTCACATTAAAAAAATATTTTATTATCTATTTATTTGAGAGAGAATTGAGATAGACAGAAAGAGGCAGACACACAGAGAGAGAGAGATGTGCACACCAGGGCCTCCAGCCACTGCAAACAAACTCCAGATGAATGTGGCACTTTGTGCATCTGGCTTTACGTGGGTTCTGGGGAATCAAACTAAGGTCCTTCTGCTTTGCAGGCAAGTGCCTTAACCGCTAAGCCATCTCTCCAGCCCTGGAATTCACATTTTATCCCTGGCTGGCCTCAAACTCATGGTGATTCTCCTATCTCAGCCTTATGAGTGCTGGAATTAAAGTCATGAGCTACTACACCCGGGCTTTATATAATTTCTAAAAGAAATTTAATTTCAGGGCTGGAGAGATGGCTCAGCGGTTAAGGCACTTGCCTCTAGTGCCTAACGCCCCAGGCTCAATTCCCCAGGACCCACATAAGCCAGACTCACAAGGTGGTGGCCCTGGTGCACTCACTCTCTCTCTCTCTCTCTCTCTCTCTCTCTCTCTCTCTTTCTCTCTCTGCTTGGAAATGAATAAATAAAATATTTTTTAAAAAATTTAATTTCATAGTATAACAAGTTTTTTCTTATATAATTATTTAATGTCCTAAATGTTTATCTGCAACTGTCGTTTTTTAAAAAAAATTTATTTATTTATTTATTTATTTATTTATTTATTTGCTAGCAGAGAGAGAAAAAGTAGAAGAGAAAGAATGAGCATACTAGGGCTTCTAGCCATTGCAAACGAACTCCAGATATATCCACTACTTTGGGCATCTGGCTTAATGTGGGCACTGGGGAATCAAACCCAGGCTGTCAGGCTTTGCATGCAAGTGCCTTTAACCACTGAATCATATCTCCTGCCCACATCTGTCTTTTATTCTTACTTTGCTAACTGTATTAATGGTTTCTTTCTTAATTTTAGATATGAATATCGTGTAGAGATGGTTCATCAATCCTGCAATGATCCTACCAAAAATATTATTCGAGAATTTGCATCTGACTTTGAAGTTGGAGAATGCTGGGGCTACAATAGATTTTTTCGTTTGGACCTACTTGGAAATGAAGGATACTTGAATCGACAAAATGATACTGTGATTTTAAGGTAAAATGAAACATTTGATATGTGACTTTCATTGTGGAAGGATAATGTCATCATATTGTATTTCAAAGTTTAACAAAAAGGAATATTGAAATTTATGCTAAAGTATAGCTATACCAGGTAAGTTTCATTACAGGATCTCCATGTGAATAATAAAAGTCAAGAAGATATTTGACATCTAATTACTAGTTCCAATAAAAAAGAAAGTATGAGAGCTGGGTAGATGGCTCCGGGGTTAATGGCACTTGCTTGCAAACCCTGCCAGCCCATGTTCAATTCCCTAGCCAAGCACTTAAAGCCAGATGGGCATTTATTTGTAGTGGCAAGAGACTATCTGCCTCAAAACACATACACATGCAAAGCAAATAAATAAATCTTTTTTTTTAAAGGAAAGTATTGTTGGGTGTGGTGGTATACACCTTTAATCCCTCACTTGGGAGATAGAAACAGGAAAATCAAAAGTTCGAGGCAAAGTTCATAACTAGTCTGTGTTACATGAGGCCCTGTCCTCAAGGAAAGTATTCCACGTTAAGCATACCTAATAAAAAATCTAAACTATTTCACAACCTAAAACTTTGTGTATTGCTGACATGCCATCAGTGGAACATTCCACATTGGTTTCATGCAAAGCATCATAGTCAAAATGCTGCTGCACTAAGAGTGCTGGATTAGTTGCCTTCAGCCTGTGCATGGAAGGTGGAACCTAAATTTTAATAGCGAGGGATCAAGTATTGAGGTTTTTTTTTTCCTTTTTCTCATTTGACATTATGCTATTGTGACTGTTTCTGCAAACTGAATTTTATAAAATATCTTAGTTTTTAGTAACAGAAAAAATTTAAAAGTAGAAGAGTAAAGATCAAAATTCCCATGTCTAGAGACTGGAGAGATGGCTCAGTGGTTAAGGTACTTGTCTTACAAAGCCTAACACCTGGGCTCCTAGTTCCCAGTACCCATGTAAAGCCAGATGCACAAATTGGCACATGTGTCTGGAGATCATTTGCAGCAGCTGGAGGCCCTGGTGCGTCCATTCTTTTTCTCTGACTGTGTCTCTTCTATCTCTCTGTGCAATCTCTTGAAATCAGTCAGTCATCCCCAGGTCTATTAGGACACATCTATAATCCTAGCACTTAGTAGGCAGAGGCATGAGGATCCAGGAGTAAGTCATCTCCTTTATTGGCATATTAAATGGGCCATCTCCATGGCTACATGAGAGACCCCACTGTCAGAGAGAAAGAAGGAGATAGAGGAGGAAAGACAAAGAAAGGAAGGTATTGGGGGGGGGGCATTAATTTGGCTCTTTTTATAACCTTTTTGAATTTAGTCTTGTTTTTAGTAGCCGGGTGTGGTGGCACAGGCCTTTAATCCCAGCACTCGGGAGGCAAAGATAGGAGGATCACCATGAGTTCAAGGCCAGCCTGAGACTACATAGTGAATTCCAGGTCAGCCTGGGCTAGAGCGAGACCCTACCTTGTTTTTAAATTTTTCACCAAAACAAATTATTTGTTGCTATTTCTTGTTGAAGTCAGAGCATTCTAACAGTATTCAAATGTTTACCAATATACAAGGTAGACATTTAAAGAATTTACTTATTTATTTGAGAGGGAATGGACATGCCAGAACCTTCTACTACTGCAAATGAACTCCAGACTCATGCACCACATTGTGCATCTGGCTTTACATGGGTATTAAAGAATTGAGCCCAGGCAATTAGGCTTTGCAAGCAAATGCCTTTAACCACTGAGGCATTGCTCCAGCCCAAGATAAGCATTGTTAAGTGTTCTTACTCCTCTTTTTGTAGCCAAGGTAGTATCAGACTATTCTGATGGCCATTTCTAAGTTAACCAACCTTCCTTCCTTCCTTCCTTCCTTCCTTCCTTCCTTCCTTCCTTCCTTTCTTTCTTTCTTTCTTTCTTTCTTTTGTTTCTCTGTTCTTTTTGGGTTTTGTTTTGTTTGTTTGTTTGAGGTAGGGTCTCATTCTAGCTCAGGCTGACCTGGAATTCACTATGTAGTCTCAGGGTGGTCTCAAACTCATGGTGATCCTCCTACCTCTGCCTCCTGAGTGCTGGGATTAAAGGCATGTGCCACCATGCCTGGCTTTCTTTTTTTTCTTAAAGCTGGGTATTCTGACCTCTAGTATTTATTTACAATGAAACCTTTATTTACAGATATGTATTGCATAGGAACAGATTTCTATGGTAATGTTTACTTGTAATTTGTTGACAACATTTATGGAATCTATCCTATGTGCCTAGCTGATAACATGAGACATGTTTTTATTTTGTTGTTGTTAGTTTTTGTTTTTGTCCTTAGGGAATTCAAGGTAAAATGGGTAAATAACAACAAGTGTTGCTAATTTATACAATAATGCTATGATAATGATATAAATGATTCTGTGGTTCCATAAAGGTACTTTTTAAAGCTTGAGAACCATTTTATTATATTTAGAGGAAAAAAAAAAAAAAACAACAGGGGGACTGGAACAATGGCTCAGAGGTTAAGATGCTTGCCTGGAAAGTTTAATGACCTGGGTTTGATTCCCCAGTCTCCATGTAAAGCCAGATAGATGCACAAAGTGGCACATGTATCTGGAGTTCATTTGCAGTGCCTGGAGGCCCTGGTACACCCATTCTCTCTCTCTCTCTCTCTCTCTCTCTCTCTCTCTCTCTCTCTCTCTCTCTCTCTCTCTCTCTCTCTCCCACCCTTTTCTCTCCTCTCTGTCTCTTTCTCCTTGCAAACAAACAAACAAAAAACAGGGCAGGCAAGCTATAAATGTTGACTATTGCCTTGAGGACAGTGGAGAAGAGAAAGATAATAGAGAAATTGTGCCCTTTGAGTTAGGGTCAGTAATTGAGGTCTGTAAGTAGCCTGTATCAAGGGGGAGAAGTGTGTGGTGCTACAAAACTGATCACCTCATGGTCTGCAAAAAGAAGACTGGCCTTGGGTCCTACTATCCCCTTCAAGCATATTCATTCCTCCAGTGACCTGGACAACTGCCAATGTGCCACTCCAGGGAACAACTCTTGTATACCTAAGCCTTTGGGATCAATGTAAGGGTGACAGTAGAAAGGCTAAGGAGGAGACGAGAGAGATGTAGATTTTTTTAAAAATTTTTTAAAAAAATATTTTATTTATTCATTTTCAAGGAGAGAGAGAGAGAGAGAGAGAGAGAGAGAGAGAGAGAGAGAGAGAGAGAG
>PVHP010005831.1:0-63252 GCA_004024765.1 Zapus hudsonius
GGGCTCTGGAATTGAACCTGGTTCCTTGGGCTTTGCAGACAAGCACACCTTAACCACTAAGAAATCTCTCCAACCCACAAGATTTTTTTAAAAAGAAAAGCTCACTACCCAGTCACCACTATTGCAAGATAGCCATGATGAAGAAAAGTGGGCTCATCAAATTGAAGAAAGTCATAATTACATATCCAATATCTCTACCAGATCAATGCAAGAAAATACCACAGAACCAACAATGACATATACTGTGTTCAAATGGACTCTGTAGCCTTTTGAGTGATCTCAGGTGCACAGTGAATTTTCTAGTGACAAGGACAGCTGGATGGGGGTAGATCCTGGGCTCTCAGCAGAAAAGGCCATCTCAGCAGAAATTTCTCTAGTTGCGTATCAGCTGCTCTGGACCTCTAAGAATTCTCAGGGAGAGCATTGAATCTGACAAATGAATCTTAACAAAAATTTTAAAGTAGCCCAAGACTTTGACATAGATCATCTATAAAGAGACTTTACATGTGAATGTCACCAGTGCTCTTCCTGTCTAAGGACAGTGTCAAAGTTTTGTAAAAGCTTCCTGTGATGCCTATGACTTCAAACTCTCCCATCCAATTACTTATCCACTGAAGCTGGAGAGATGCTATCTCCTCACAGTTTAAAGACAGAATGGCTGCCAACAGGCCAAAGCGATCATTAATAAGTTAACTGTTACCAGATAAGATCGAAATCTAGGCCAGTCCCGTTTTAAAGTAATCTCTACTATAATTACTACACCAACCGCTGCCAAAATGCAAGCTCTGACACAGAAGTGAGCAGGTGAGGCTATGGTCCACTCCCATCCAAGTGTGATATACAGCTGATGTGTGTGCGCCTCCTTGCCCTCATCTCTTCCTCACCCCCCACCCCCACCCAGAAAGAGCAATTCAAAATGTCATAGCAAAAATTCATTCACTTTCTACAGTGTCCCATTCTTCTCTGCATCTAAGAGGACAGGTTTGATGCTGGTCACAGGAAGTGAGAAAGAGAAACAGAATGTTCTAGGCACATTCAGTTTACACAAATCTAAGGAAGGCTTTCTAACCAGAGTCTCCACATCACCACCCCACTAGATCATTAATATTTCACTCTCCATTTGGACTGTCAGAGTGAGAGAAATACATGTAAATCCAAAGAAGGGGTGACACAATGTCAGCCTCACACACCTCTGTTATGTTGGATCCTACTCATGAGGCTAGTATATGCTCTCAGCTCATCACCCCTAAAATAATAAATAAATAAACAAATTAATTCAAACACCTCTGAGATATGAGCAAGTACAATCCCCATTCTGTAGATGAGTGGAGGTAGACACAAAAAAAGTTGAGAAGCAGCTCAGTCTCTCAAAGGTGATGAAGGTGAAAAGAATCCTGAGAAGTGCAGTAGGGCTTTGATCCTCCAAATCCAGGGAAGAAATATAGCAGACACAAGGAAAGTGGGGCTTGACCTCTCTACCAGAGGATCTTCCAATATCCCAAGCTTCTTATGAATATCATTTCACAGAATGATGCGACATTCTCCATTAGCCTACTCTACTATTGAATTCTTTAAATATTCACCTAACTATATCTTAGTTGAAGAAATAACAAATATATAAACTTAAGGATATTATGTCCCATCTAGCTAAATTCCCCTCCCCATATGTCAACTATCTGCAATCAACCACACTCTAAAAATATTAACTAGAATATTCAGAAATAAATAATTCATAAGATTTAAATGACTTATTAATGTGGACTTATTTGCTTTATTTTGTTTTTAGTTGTAAATATCTTACTGTCTAAGCTCTACAATTTTAAGCATGTAAACATAGAAAAAAATGTACATATAGGGTTCAGTACTCTCTGTGGTTTCAGAGATCCACCTAGATAGAACATATATGCTTTGGATAAGGGGGATTTACTGCACCATAAACTCCACCTATACCCTCTGGGATGGCGTCCAGTGTGGACATTGTCTCCTTTAACCTTTAGCTCGTATTTCCAAGCATTCATGAAACCCAAGGCTGTGCTGAATGGAAGGACACTGTGGAATGCTCTCTACCTGTGGGTCTGTCTCTTGGCCTGTTTCCTCTTGTTTTCTAGGCTGTAAAAACTGTACTATCCATAAAAATGTGAGCCTTTCGACTCAACACAAAAACAATAAATTTCTATTGCTAAGCAACATAAATGTGTGTAGCAGGAAAGTTTAAACCAATAACTTAATGTGAATTATGGTGACTTCAGTGTCCTAGTAATTCCTAGATTATGCCCATTTCTAGTTTTTCTTCACTTAAGCAAATAAACATAAGCCATGCTTCTCGTGGCTGGTAAACAATGTCTCAGAGGATACCTCCACTTTTCTCTCCCTTATTAATTTTCTTAAGAAAATATTTAGTGAAAAGTATAGTACTCCATCTTGATGTTGTAAAGTTTAAAATGGTACAACTGGAAATCTTTTATTTTTTTTCATCGTCAGTTAAAATGACAAGAGTGACAAGTGATGATAAGGACCTTGGTGCAGAAGCCATGATGCTGAGAACAAGGAGGCTGAGGGGAGCTCACACTTTCGGGGTTATACCAAGTGCCAGCCTTCAGGCATAGTTCAAGTTGCTTTGCACTCTGCACCCATTCAGGCGCCCTGCCACTCTGAGGCGGGGCTGTGCTCTCTTCTTCAGCATGCGCCAAAGGCCCAGGTGTCAAAGGCATGGTAGGAGCTTGGTGCTCTTGGGAAGTCAGCGAAACAGTAAGAGATGGAGCCTAGTAGAAGTCTTTAGGGCAGTGATGTGCCATTGAAGTGTATTGTGGGACCCCAGCCCCTTCCTCTTGCTCTTTTAATTCCTTGACAGAAAGCAAGCATTATGCCTCCAACCACATTCACCATGACTGCCTACCACGGCCACAAAGGGATGGGGCCAACTGACCATGACAGCAGCCAACCGTGAGAGCCAAAGTAACCCTATCTCTCATTTATGTCAGCTGATGGCCTTGAAAGTCTGTTTCAATCATGGAAATCTACTTAACACAGGTGGCTCTTATTATGCCCACTTCAGAAAAATAAATGGCTCAGAGCTCAGAGATAAAACTCATTCAACTCCCCTTAGCCACAGCTGGCAAGTGTTCAAACTGCCCCTCTAGCTCCAGCAATGGCTTTAGACTTTATCCTGAATAAGTATGTGATATTTTGCCGATGCCAGTCATTTTCAGAATGTTCTGGAAGTTTAGAAAGTGTAACATAGGACAGACTTAGCTGAGGAGAGGTGGGTGCTAGGACAGGTTCCAGAACGAGGTGTTCTTTGAATTGAATTGAAAGTATAAGTGAAAGCCAGTAGGTCAAAGAAGTATGGGGTAGAATGTTGGAGAAAGTGAAAACAAAGTGTAAAGGCATGAGTCCACACACAGCTGGTTGCTCTGGGAAAACACAGATCACCAGCAATGGATTAGTTACACTGCAAGCAGCAGAGAGCTGGACCCTTCACAGGGTGTGTGGGGGCACCCTGACCCAGCACCCCTACACGGTATGGGAGTGCTTCCTCATCACTTCTGAGCCTCATCATGTGTTTTGTAGAAAATTGTCATCTCAATTGTTAATTATTTCAGGACCCCTTTGGTCTCACTGGGACCTATGCTTCTTAGAAATGCTAAAAATATCTAGCATTAGTATCCAAGCCCTCTACCCAACCATTGATCTGTGTATAAATAGTGAGGTTCTTTCCTAAAGTGTTAATAGGCATTGAGGATTGATCAGTCAGTACTGTTACACCTGCTCTTTTATGGTAGATGTTAGTATTTATAGGACAAAACCACCTTATATCTTATGGGTCTTAACACTGATAATAATTTATAATGTATCATCTTTGATCTGGTGTGTGTATGCATGCATTACTGAAAGTATTGGATATTATTTGCCCTTGTTGAATTGACTGATTTATCAGAATCCTTCTGCTCTCTCTCATATGTGAACATTCCAGAAACAGTGAACCTGTTCATGAACAGTGACTGGTGGTGATGGCTGGAGGCAGGAAAGATGTGGATAGGCAAGGGTAGATAAAGATTCACTGGACTCCATCAGTGCAGGTTGTAAACTAACACTGAACTCTAGCTAAGAAATAGGAAATTAAAGATAAAATTAGACATATATTTTAAAATGTAAAATTAAAAATAAATTAATAAATTGTTTCCGTTACCAAAACACAGGCCCATGATGGTCCTCTTCCAAAATATACCCATTTTTTTTCTGTCTCATGCAAAAGCCAAAAAATACCATCATCTGGGCTGGGGTGTAGTTCAGGGATGGCGTACGAGGTAGTCCCCAGGACACAAACAGGGTTCTTTCAAAATAGCATGGGAGAGTTCTTACATAATTAGGACACATGTCAAGAAGTGCCATAGTCAGCTTTTGACAATTTGATCCACATGTTTTCTTGCTTACGAAATATTCTGTACTGTGTCTTTGTGAACACAATTGACCCTCTGAGCTAAAAATTTGTCCTCAATAAACAATCGTCAGGAGTGCCATTTTCATACATTCTGTTTGTTTTGCCTTTTATATCTTGTCCTCCCTGTTTAATTACATCAGCATATATTTATTCACACATGTTTGTGTATTCCTTTTTTATTTTTTCATGAATGTATAGCATTTCTTTATTTTAAATTCTACTTCCATAAACTTCCCCTACTCTGCTTTTACATTCTTAAATCTTCATAATATGTAAAGTCCAGTAAGGTTGTAAATGTATTTGCACTCATTTTCTTCCTGGGAAATTTTACAGGATTGTGTGTGATGGTCATAATTCTGTGATTAAAATAAACAAAATGAAATAAAATGTTTTTCATCTTCAGCTATATTTTTTCTGCCTTTTAAATAGTTTCTGTAAAATTTGTTTCATCTAATATGCTAATTCTCTTAAATTATCCAAGTTGTGTATTGATTTATTCTGTCTCTGTTGAATAAAATTAGGAATTAACATTTCCAAGGATGACTATAAAATCTGAGGGCTCTGGGAAAATTGTATGCACCTCTAATGTCACTAGGACTTTGAGTATGAGACTTCTGTATGGAAAAAAAATTCCTGACACTGACACTAATTAAATGCTGAAGTATCCAATCAGAATTTTCGTGTGTGTGTGTGTGCATGTTTGGCTTAAACATATCCATCCATATAGTTACAATAGTAAACTCAGGCAGTCTATTATAAGTGAAGTCTCTAGAATGCTAAAATGTCAGGGGTTGGGGATACAGCTCAGAATTAGAGTGATTGCCTAACATGTGTAAAGTCACTTGCTCACTCCTCAGCACATATCTGTATAATCCACTCTGATATATAATTTTGAGTATATCATTTTGCTCTAAATAAAGAGGATTGGAGGGAGGGCTGGAGAGATGGTTTAGCAGTAAAAGGTGCTTGTTTGCAAAATTTGATGGTCTGGGTTCAATTCTCAATACCCATGTAAAGCCTGATGCACAAAGTGGCAAAGGCTTCTGGAATTCATTTACAGTGTAAGGAGGCCCTGATATACCCTTTCTCTCTATCTTCCTCCCTGCTTCTTTCTCTAGGAAAAAAAAATGGAAAAAAAAACAAGAGAATTGGTGCCTGGAGGGTGGGCTCAGTCAGAAAGGAACTTGCTGCTCAAGCCTGAGGATCTGAGTTTGTATCCCCAGCACTGATATAAACATCAGGTTTGATGACATTTACATGTAATCCCAGTGCTCAGGAAGCAGAGACAGGCTGATCCCCTGGCAAGCTGTCTAGCTAGTTTAGCCAAATAGGCTGGCTCTGGGTTCAGTAAGAAATCTTGTCTGAATAAATAAAGTGGAGAGTAATTGAGAGATATTTGATGCTGACCTCTGGAATCCACACACAGGTGAACACACTTGCATGTGTACCTGCCCACATGCATGCACACCACTGTGCACACAAATCAAGACAAGAATTTCTAAACTTTCATGTGTCTGAAATAACTGTCTCCCTGAGACCAGTAAGATGGCCACGAAGGCTAGAGTTGATTTGTTGTGTTTCTCCACATTGCTGTTTGTTGCTGCATCATCCCTTCTGTGAAGTGGACTTGGCAACATTCTCCTTACTGTCCATCTGAGACTTGGAGCTGACAGTAGTATTTCACAGCAACAATGGCCATTTCAAAGAGATTACAGGATGCAATTTTCCTCCTTTTGATAAAGTGTAAGTCTTATCATTGGTCCCAGTGGTATTGTCAGAACGTAAGAGCTGGGAGAAAACTTTGATTTGATCAGCTCAGCCTTTGTCCATCAGAACCTGAAGAAGCACTTTCTCCATGGCGGTGTTTGTCATCTCCCAAGTGCCTGAATGAGCAGGGTAGCAGGGAACCTAGGGACAGGATGTTTCGCTCTTGGATACTTGCTCATTTCCAAATACCACCAACCTTTCCTTCATGAACAATTGACTTGTTCTCTTTCGTTATTATTTATTTCTCCTTAGTTGATTCCATGTAGAAGCCAGTAACAGGCTGATTGATGGATGATCTATAAAACAACATTTTTGCTTCCTTTTGCCTCAGATCTGGACAGTTCCAGGGTGGGAAGAAATCTCTGAGCCAGGAAACCATGAATGGAGACTTAGCTCACTCCTAACAAGCCTCTGGCAAGAGCACTTAGGTTCCCTAGGAATTTGTTTTATTCCTCTATTAAATGACAGTTAAGCTAAAAGACCTTTGTTTGACCTCCCTTCTCTGCTTTAGATTTAAAACAATATTCCCAAACTAAACTGAAGGCACCTCGAACTGCACTGTGTAATCCTACATTATGTCAGATCCCACCAGTCATTCATTAGTAGGACTTATTGAAAAAAAGTATGAGCAAGCCTGATTAGGCAAAGAATGTCAAATTCAGCCAACCTGATCAAGTGCATTAGATCTGAATTGCAAATGTATTGTTCCTGTACCTGTTATGCCTGAAGGGAATTATTATCAAATATTTTCAAATTGTCTTCTAATGAATCTCAAAGTCTATTTCTGTAGTGAGAAAGACTATTTTGTACTATCGTTTCCCTTACCACGGTTAGCTTTGGGTCCTTTATAAATAGTGCTCTGAAACCACCTGCTTGGGGAAAAACACACTTGGAAAATGAAGGGAGCTGGGATTCCTGTTTATAGCTTCATTTTTCCTTATATGTGAAGAATTTCCACGTTCATTTTCATTAGTTTCCCTCCTTTTTCACAATCTCTTGTATTCTTTCATTATCCTTCCAACAGGCCATTGCCTATTTTATTCTTCTTCACAGGCATATTCAGCAGATTTTACAAAGCCTGTCTATATTTCCATCTGTTTATAGCTAGAGGAAAAAATGAATTTAAATATAATTTTTAACTATGTTCTCAAAGAAAAAGAAACGAATAATATTTGAATGTACCTTAAAGTGAAAATGAAAGATACTCATAAATGCTAAATTCCAAAGTTGCTTACTTAACAGGCATCCAAATACTCAAATAACTATTTGGAAAAAATAATTTAGTCAAAAACTGTATTCTGGAAAGCATTGGTTTCCTTGCACTTCAGAAAATTCAGAGCTACTTGCCATCTTAGACCCTTTCTTGCAACTACCAGACCTCCAAGAGGTACTGCAGTAACCTCCAAAGCTGCCAATGAGCATTTTGTCAAGCTCAGCAAACACCCATTTGAGTGCTAATACTGAGTGTTAAAGACATTAATCATTCGTTAAATAAACCAGTCATCTGAGTGTACAACTGTCAACACAATCTGCTCACAGAGGGATCAACTTCATGCCCCAGCCAAGGGTAGGAGACCTAGCTACACATCTGGGCAAGTGAGTGATGCAGACACAACCCTGATGGAATTCCAAAGGAGTCTGGGAAAAGCAGTACCCCAGAACTGCCCTGGCATGTGCCCACCATGTCTGAGAAGAGCTCTGTAGCCTCTGGCTCTGGGACTGGCTGGATGAATCTCCCTCATCCCTCTGGGGGCCCCTTCCTGGTCCAGTCTCTCTTTCCTCCATGAGTGCTAGAAATCAGGTATGAGCCAGATACACCATAGCTTCCAAACCTCCAAGTCCCTTGACATGGTTCAATAGGAAGTGTCACAATTCTATGTTCCTGTCACTCACTGGAAGTGACATCTTAGGCCAGCCTGCCTTCTAACAGTGTGTGTGTGTGTGTGTGTGTGTGTGTGTGTGTGTGTGTGTGGCTTTATTTTGCTTCCTTAGTATGTTCATTTTCTAGTAAGGGTTAATGTATTAAATAAACATTATTTTCTCTACTTCTCTATTTGATGGCTGATTGATTTCAAATTTCTCAACCTGGCATGCCAGCCATCAGAGCTAACTGATGCTCCATACCTCCTTACACAGGAACTCCACCTTGCCAGGAACACGGAGGAGCCTAGGTGCTTCTACCCAGGAAGTCTTTTGCTATTTCTTTCCTTGAACATGTGCATTCATTATTTAACACCAAGCTTCTTCCTTTCCCAGACTCCAGCAAGCCAGCGCTCCTTTATGCCTGACAGTCTTGCCAGCCATCCATTCACTCCTTCACAGCAATCTTAGGCTATGATTACAAGTTGGACCCTGGTGTTCACTTCAGGGCACCTATATAACAATTAGAACAATACAAAGATAAGCATGGCCCCAGTGTAAGGATGACATGCTGATTCATGAAGTATTCCATATTTTTAAAAAAATGGACCCTGGAACCAGTCAAATAGAATCAAATCCATGCTGGGCCACTCACTTGCCATATTAGTTTGAGCAAATTAGTTAATCTCTATGACCCTGTGTTTTTAGTTACACAGTATGGTAAAATCTCTATTTTTGCCACGTTTGCCATATTGTAGGAGTACTGTAAGTATGGTGATTAAGGGTCTTCAGTTCTTCTGTGGTTCTAAGTATTTTTCCATGAGTCTCTTAGCCCAATGGGTTAAGTCAACAGTAACTGTCTTCAAGAGAGACCCTCTGTCAAGGTTGGTGTAAAGTAAGGGGCAGAAATTAAATAGCTTCTCTGAGGTTTTATGTTTAAATTCATTTTTTTCTCTGTGTCTGGGCATCTTCAGTTTAATTCAAGTTTTTTTTTTTCTTGCACTAAATATTTAAAGAATTCTCTAGCTCATGATCAGAGCAAATACTACTATAAAGAAAATCCTCCCTCATTTCCTTTTCTACATA
This sequence comes from Zapus hudsonius, assembly GCA_004024765.1. Taxonomy (NCBI): domain Eukaryota; kingdom Metazoa; phylum Chordata; class Mammalia; order Rodentia; family Dipodidae; genus Zapus; species Zapus hudsonius. The sequence goes on from PVHP010005831.1 coordinate 9,155, forward strand.
GTATACTTCCTTCAGTTGGAGACACAGCATAACCAAAGTGATTTCCAATAAAAATCAAGTGTGTTGAACTGTTACATGTTGGGTTCTCATTACTAACAATAAAAGACAAGGAACCCAACATCATGACAAGAATTTAACAATCATGGGCTGGAGAGATAACTCAGTGGTTAATGTACTTGCTTTGCAAAGCCTAACAATCTGGGTTCCATTCACCAGTACCCACATAAAGCCAGATGCACTGCACATGCATCTTGAGTTTGCTTCAGGTGAAAGGAGGCCCTGGCATGCAATTCACTCTGTCTCTCTTCTCTCGGTCTCTCTCTGCTTGTAAATCAATAAATCAATGAAGAATACACCTTTCATGAATGTTTTTATCACATAACAAGGAGCTCAAAGTATTACCTCCATGAACAAAACAGTTGGCCACATGTCGATTGCTATCCCATCTACTTTACTATTCCTCAAACTTGACACGTGACAAAGCCAAAAACAAATAAATAAAAGCCATAAGAAACTTTACCTTTCTTAAGGTAAACATTCCCTGTTTATGTCCCAGGCTACCTTTACTAACTGAGGAATGGCTGAGAATCACTTAATTGCCTCTTCATAGGAGCTACTTGCATTTGCACTGCTAAGGACAGAAGGTCAAGAACAACACTCACAAGGACTCTGTAAGTTCACCTTTGCTGACTGTCAAGGCCATACACCTCATTCTTAAACCATAGAGCCCTACCTGAAGCCGTTGTGTTCATAGATACATAGATATAATCTTACTAGTAAAGACATCACAGCCGGAGAAGATGAATGAGGTGTGACTGTAGAGTAATAAGCTGTTTTCTAAACAAACATATGAGAACTCAAGCGTAGATAACAACTCCTCAAATAAAGTTGTCCGGAGATTTCTGATGAATCCAACTATTTAATTTCATTTTAGAATTTATGTGTTTGTGTGTGTGTTAGGAAATTTTTTAGGATGTGTTAAATTTGGAAAAACTATCAAAAAATTGAATCAGATGAGCATTACTCTAGGGACATGTTTGGTTTTATTTTGAGATCTAACTGATGTATGTTAGAAAAATACGAAACTGAACTTAGTGACTAAGAGGTCCTTTGTTGGGCGGTGGATCAACATATAAACTAATGTTAAACTAAATAACAAGGCCAGTTTTCATATATAATCTGGTTCATATAAAACCTTTCCCCATAGACAATTATAGAAAAGGTATTCCCAAAGTGCATCAAACTTTAGCCATTCTTCTGGGTTGACTGGACAGTGTGAAAGGGTCCATCAGTTATTTATATGTGTGGATTCCTGCAACGGTGTTGATTATAGAAAATGGAGGTAAGTTACTACTTCCCTAGAAATGCTGGACCGAGGTGGTCCCTCTAACTTCTATCATTCCTCGAACTAGGTAGGGCATATTTTCTCTTTCCTTCTAACTTTCCTTCCTCCCTTGTTTTTTCCTTGTGGGACTGGGATTTTGAAAGGATTGTGTAGACAAGATTAGAGATTTGGTCAGACATGTGGAAATGCTTGATGCCGGCATTCAGCTCTGAATTGATTTAAATTATGATACCAAATACAGCACAGAGAGACCAAAACTTATGAATGGATACTTCCTGTCTTTGAGTGGTGCTGAACCCCAAGATGTGCCCTAAACCATAAGTCTTACAACCACAGAATCTATTCTTCCTTTTTTCTGTTCCCTTTTCTCTTTTGGAACCCATCAAATTCTCTGTACAAAGCTATTTCCCTGAGCTAGTTTTGGTCTAACGCTTAGAAACCACAGAAGTGTGTTGAGAGGCTAGCCCTCATTCCACAAGAGAGCCTTGAAGCTAAGTCATACCCAGAAAAGTTAAGCTGGTGTCATGAAAGAAGTCTACTTTCCCTCCCATGGCACTCGGCAAAATGAAGGTGGACGACAGCCACCAGCACTGTATGAAGCCCCAGTGCTGCCAAAACTGTGAATAATTAACAGATCTGGAGATATCAGCAGCTGAAGCCCATCACGCAGTTGGCAGAGGTGAAAGTTGACCGCAGTAATGTGCTACAAGTGCTCTCTTCTTCAAAAACTCGATTTCCCACCTGTCCCCGGCTGACTGTGGAGGGTTGATTCCCCATCCAGATTTACATAGACTAACATAGTCCCTCAGAAAAGCTGGAGGAGGTAACTGGATATTTATAACATTTTATACTCAAATCATTTCAGGCAGTTTTCTTTAAAATAACCATTTAAGACTTAAAAACAAATTATTTCCCCAGATAGATACATTCTTTCTTCACCTAGCACAGATGATTAAAAAAAAACTAAATTTCCTTTTATTCTGTTACAATAAAGCATTTTAAAATTACATATCAGGACTCCTTCAAGATGTCACCTGTTTTCTACCTCATGCATACATAAAGACTGGATGGATGGATTTTAAGTATGATTGACATCATTGAAAAGTCTTCTTTGGGAAAAAAATATAGCATCTCCTTATCAAACAGAAGAAAGTGTAAAATGAAGAATCAGAGATTAGTGATAAAAACGACTGGCCAGCAATGTGCTTTGTTTTCACAAATTCATATAAAATTTTGACTATAGTGTCATTAATCCCTGTGGATAACAGTCTTCCAAGACAAGAGTGCAACCTACTCTCCTCCTTGTTCAGATATTTACCATTTTCTTTCATGTGGTTCTCCTTTCTTATTTTTTACTTCCTTAATAATCTGTGGATATGTCATGTTTTTCTTAGTATTTTTCAATATAAAAGAGTTTCACTTTGGTAATGCACATTTGTTATTTTCTATGTATACATGATGGTAATGAAAGGAGTTTACAAAAGCATGTCAGAACTAAAATTTTTATTTTTAAATAATTCATAGGCAAGCTTTGTAACTGGTGCAAAAGTAATTTGGCTGCTGAGATGTAAAGGAATCATGTTTGGTGTTTAATAGGCAGAATTCTATTTCCTGCTCATAGCCATTGTTTGCACAAAGCACAGTCTAGATTCTGAGTCGGGCCACAGAGGAATTGTGAGTGATTTTGGCCCCTGCGATCATCACCCAAGTTAAGATTAGTCTCAATCATTTGTGAAACAAAACATAAGGCAGATCAGAAAAAAAAAGCAATAGAATTCACAAAAATCCATGCCCCCCCAATAAAAAGACAAGTGATCTCATCACATAGGATTGTCTGATTATTTAGAAGATTTAGAAGAAGTTGACATTTTCAGAACTCAGAAATTGTTGTTAGTGTTGTTGATGCATTGGTAGAATGCCTGATGTTATCATGGAATGAGACCAAAATATTTTAAGGACTTTTTTTTCCCCATAATCTCAGAGAATTTACTAGAAAGTTAGAAGTGAAACAGGTCTCCAGCTGTGGGGACAACAGAAGTCACCCAGTCTGTTCTTGGCTTGATGCGTCCTTCCCAGGCAACCATGACTTTTGCCCATGTTTGCGTACAGTGGTGATCACAGTCAGCTGGGCTTAAAGTCCTCTGTGTATATTTGCTTTGAAGGAACTACTATAATTACAGAAACCTTTGTTGGTTGATGATTTCTTTTCCCTCCTTTTTGTTGTAAATCTCATTCCACTGTTGATTAAACAAGAACAGCACACGCCATGATTCCTTGCATCCCACACTCATGGAGAATCTGCCCCAAGTCAGGCCATTTTCTAGTCAATAAACATTCCACATGAAGAATTTAAAATACCTAACTAAGATTTAGTAGTGACAGTAAATAGAATCTTTTATAAATTAAATATTTAGTTTTATGATGCTCTTTATTATTTTTATTTAAGAATAACCAAATCCTGCTAATTTACAAATTCTATCAACACTTTTGGTCCTGAAGATCTTATTGGGTAAGCTGTAATTTCAGAGAACTAAATAATAACCCAGGGGCCAATGAAGCTTGAAGTTGCTGCGTGTTTGTTATTTACAAATAAGGAGTAAACCACCATGCTCCTGTTGAAAAATAAAGCCTCTAGCAGCTGAATTATTGTCCATTATTCAGTGATATGTCTCCTATACTGCAGAGGACACAGTACACACCCTTTGTGGCTGTTCACAGGTCTGAATGCCCTGCAACCTGGCATGAGCCAGGTTGGAGGCCAATGTATAAACAGAAGAAAGACTAGAGGTTCATCCTCAGGCTTTTCTGCCCACACTAACTCACCCAACACATGCAACTTTGCAACAACAGGTTAGTTTGCATTCAGTTATTCCAAAACTAACCTCATAAAACTCAGAATTGTGTAGCCAATAAAACTGGAGTTAGGAAGGTTTTTAAGTTCGATGATGCCTATACTGTACTACTAAATTGCCTCATTTCAAAGTATCGCTGAATGGCTTTATAAACAATTTCATTAGAGTCATCATAAGAGGGAGTCTAGTGATTTATGATAAGCTTTTATTCAAATCTCCCATCTTTGCATTATAAATAGAGAATAAGAGCATTTATTTGTACTAGAAATTCACAGGTTCACATGGCTTTTAAAATGCAGCCCCAACTTGGAAAAATACTCAGAACAGTAGTGATTAATAGCCAATAATTACTATTATAGTAATTTAATTTCAAAATATAACCTAAAGTAATCTTTACAGACAACAATCTCTAGTTTCCTATGGGTAAACAAGCTACATTCTCTCCTAGCCATAAGATAAAGACAAATATAATTTTAATGTCTTGAGATACTGCTACTCAGCACATCAGGAAAAAAAAACTACAATTCTCAAAGGCATCTGATGTTAAACACTTCTTCTTTGAGCCCACTAAAGATATTTTTAGAAGAAAAGCAAGATGGTGGCTGAGTAGCTCCTCTGTGATGAACTTCCAGAGACTTAACACTTTGCACAGTGCTTCCTGCACCAAACCCCTTCCCACAAGCCTGAGTTTATAACACAGAGAAACTTTAAAAGTTTAAAAATTGTAAAGTTATAAACTTTATATGCTGGCAGGTTTTGATTCAAAAGTTCACTGGCAAATCCTCGGCCATTCCACAGTGATAACTAGGAAACTGTTGAGTTTGTGAGCTGTTTGGGATCTTTTAATGCCTTGTCTGTACCTTAGGTCCATCTCCTCGATGCATTCCCACAAATGACCTCAATGTCTGTGACAATGATATACCAAGCAATCCAGAGAACTCCAAAGCATAGAATGTGAAAGGGAGCAGAACAACATTTCTAGACTTCTGGCTTCAAATTTCTCACAAACAGTAAATAAAAAAAACACAGTGTTTTCTTAGAAGTATTCTGGGCTTTTATACTACCATGAATGGAGCCACGAAAGTAAAAAAGGAGCCTACTGCTGATTTTTGTCCAGAGACACTATCTAAACACAAGTAAAATCTTCTTGATGTGTAACATATCATCATTCCCATTACAACAAGCATCACAGGGACATTAAGACATAAAATGTAGTTATTAGACAGTAATAAAAATATTTTACGTATTTCCTAGTTGACTCAATGATATTATGAGAAATTTTAAGGGACTTTGAAACCTATCGCATGAACTCGTCTTCAATGATACTACAAACAAATTAGTTTATTAACCAATTATTACTAGCTAAGGTGATAGACTGTTGTTTTTTAAGAAACCGCTGATGATGGAAGAGAATATATACAATTAAAGCATCATCACGGTATTAAATCACAATATAAATCCATTTACAGCAAACTCAAATTAGTTTGCTCTTTCAACTTAAGGGTCATAGAACTGTTTATTAATCACTCCACTGCTAACAAATGTGACTCTGAATGCACTTGACAATTATGTGGTCATCCAGAGAATCAATGGCAATTAAGTACATGATCAATAAATTCTCCTCTTCAATGGATAACAATGATTCCAAAGTTTCAGGTCTGTTCTTCTAAAAACGTAAAGAAAATAACATCTTATCAGCAAACTAAGCTGAAAAGGATTGAGAATTAAATACATTGCTCTACTTTTTAATACAGGTTTAAAATCCAATGTGCTAATGATCACATCTTCAAAAGACCAAAGTATTAAATATTAGAAACTAGATTTTGAAAACAGACCCTTTGGCTGAACAAGATAACAAAAGCATGCCAACAGCTAAGTAATTATTCAGCTTGCTGAAAACAGCAGTGTGGTGGACTTCAGTTCTCTATTTTTCTAATCTATAAATTATTTTAAATCCCTTGTAAAAAAGATTTCAACAGGATTTCAAACAATGGATTTCAAACCCTGAGGTAGAAGAGCATTTCTGCTGGTTACTGATACCTTTATGAACTCCTGAGTTAACCCACTGCCGTGGATCACACAGTGCTTTGTAGTTTCCCCAAAGAAAAGGAATCTGTTTGAAATACGAGCATTTTGAAAGTTCGCCCCTCTCTTGGAATGCAGTCAAAGGAGAGAGAAGACTGGAGTACTGGGGGTTTCTATACTAAGCAGGCTTTGAAAATTAAAAGCACAGAAGTGTATGTTCTTGTATTATGTAGTCACACTAATACAAGCAATAAAATATATCCAGTGGATGCTTTGCAGGGACAATTTCAGATGCCTGGTATCCTTCCCTGGATTCTTTTCAAAGGAGGTTGCTTTGCATAACCCATTCCCTTGCAGATTCTCTATCTCTATCTCGGCACTCAGCCTTGGGCTAAATATAGGGGAGCTTGAGATTGCATGTTTTGTTTGGCTCTTTTATTTTTTTGTCCTGAAAGTGTTGCATGAACTAAACAGGAGTACTCACCCATTAGAAATGATACACCAGTGAATACAATATCCACGTGTGCCATAATCTCAATGCCCAACACAGGGCCCGGGATGCATCTCTGTGGTAGAGCACTTAACCTGTGGGGGGCCTCAGATTGATCCTTAGAACCACAGAAAAGAATAATTTTTGATGCAGTTCTTCAAAAGATATGAGATTAAAATTATATACACTTTAGTTGAGATTCTTTTTCTTACCACAATGTCAAAACCAGTTTCATGAATCTGTCGGGAACACTAAGGCACCAGCAGAATGATGGAAAGCCCACACTTTCACTTAACCCTGACTCCTCTTCCTGGTACAACACCTGAACATGTTCTAAGCATCCAGAAGCTCAAGCAGACTGCCAGCAGCTGCATGCCTCTGCATTGCCTACGGTTCTGGTTACAGTGCTTTAGTGTTTGTACATAGCTTCATTTTGACAGCATTGAAACGGTTTTTATCTTTGATGGGAAATATCTACAAAAATAGAACCGAATACACTCTGGTTGCCTTCCACGGTATTTCAGTTTTGCAATGCAAACATCCTTACACAAATCCAGAAGGACATTAAATCATCCTCTGCTTTAAACATAAAGTATTCATCCTCTAAGTTACAGGAGGGGAGTTTACAAGAGGCACTGTAGTAGAAGTGGGCCCCATGAAGATTAGAGTGAAATGTTATATATATATGATATATATATATATATATATATATATATATATATATATATATATATATCAAGTGAACGGTTCCTGTCATAAAATTACCAGCTGAACTAAGATTATCTTAGATGACTTCCTAAACATAAGAGGAAGGACTGTTGCTGGACCTCCCTGAACATTTAGTATCTGTACATAGATGGCAAAAATCTTCTAGAAAACAACCATTTTCTCTACTTTCAGGGGCATTCAACTATCCAAAATGGGACACATTTGATTTTTTTTTGTGAGGAATAGATTTCCTACTACCTGATAAGCATGAAGTTTATTTTTGTTAAGATATGAGAAAGCAGTTGATGACTTTATGATACTATAGATCCAGAATGGTAACCAGCTCTCAGATGGTAGCATGTGTAGCACTGGGAGGTGTTACATGAGTTGCCAGGGAAAATTGGTCAATGATATTTGGAGAAAGCAGAGACCACTGATATACAATATAGAAAGTTGTCACAAGAATGCTGAACACACTGCTATATGGAAAAGACCAGCAAGTCAAGAAATGCTCATCTGTGCAATAATGGCACTAAACCAAGGAGAGTCATCAACGGCTTACTGATTGGCTAAGAGATCCACTCAGTTTTAAGGAACTCTTAACTGGAACTGGGATCCATGCCAAAATCCTATGGGAACCAAGAACCCAGGCACCTAAGGGAAATTCCCACCATTAAAGAGCTTCACAGAGGCTACACTCATTAGAATCTTGCCAAAATAGCAATGTTTGTCTCATTTAACCTATACTGATCTCACTCTCTGATGGAGATTCTGTTTGTATTTTTCAGAAGGCAGTGAGAGAGCTGGGGACAACCATATTCCACCAACAAGACATGGGATGATGGCTGACATCCTGGAAGTAGATAAACCACCCCTGATATATCATAAAGGACCCAAATGAAACCTATGAGAAAGTGATGATATAAACAGGAGGCCAATCACTACAGAAAGTCAGATAACCCAGGAAAGGTCAATGGAGACAGATACCAACGATTCCCAACATAATCCAAAGCAGAAGTCTACAGACACTTAAGATCTCAACAATAAAGCAGACTTAAAACTCACCCACTACAATTCAGGGAACTGAGTGCAAGAGGGGATAGAAAGATTGTAAGAGCCATGGTGGAGGAGAATGTCCAGAGACAGTGCCCCCATCAGCAACAACACACAAAGGGGGGAAAACTGGCTACCTAGGTGTAGTTCATAACCTCCTACCCTTTGGATAGATCCAGTATGCCCACTGAGGAGGGACCCTAGTGGGTAGTGGACAGAGAGGAGGGAAATGGGGGCACCATCACAAAATTTGCTCATACAATGTATCTAATTGTTCATAATAAAGTTATTTTAAAAAGAAGAAAATAATAAGTCTGGAGCCAGAAATATTTCGAAACTATATTAGTTTCTCAAATTTAGAAAATTTGAATTATCTTTAAGAAAACAATAGAATAAAAACTGTGAAAGCAAACATAATTTGAAATTTAGTTTAAATTTAGACCACTTTACCTTACAGACATCATGTTCCTACTCAGTCAGTGACATAACAAACAAAAATTTTATTTTTAATTTTTAAAAGTTTCACAAATACATTGTGTATCCATGTTTATACTTCAAAAATTCTTATTTGGTGGCTGAGGAGATAGCTCAGTAAATAAAGTGCTTGTTATACAAACATAAAGACTTGAGTTCAAATCTGTAATACACAGGTAAAATATGGATTTCAGTAGTACATGCTTATAATTACCCACTGCAGAAGTACATAGGAATGTCCCCAGGACTTGCTGGAAGACTAGGGATAATCTATCAAGCCTGGTGAGTCCTGGGTTCAGAAAGAGACCCTATCTCAAAACAATTAAGACGGAAAACGACTACTGAAGATACTTGATGCTGACCTCTGACCTCCAGATGCATGTGTACTTATGTGCACACACACGTGCACATATACCCTGACACACATATGCACCCCCCCACACATATGAACACACCTACACATTAAGGTGCACACATACAAATTTGTGCAGTAATAAAAAAGTACCTGTTGGATAAAATTGAATGTTCAGATTTCTCATGTAAATAATAAGACAATCTAACTGTTTGAAGAAGTTCAATTGAGACTTAAAGTCTCAATATTACACTGAAGTTAGGTTTGTCTTTATTGCAAATAAAATGGTGATGTTAATCAGCTCTGGTTAATGAGTCTTACATCCTAGAAGTTCTAAAACCATTTTCCTTTCCAGGAGGTGTGTTTTCCAAAAGTTTTGATTCTTGCAGACTCTTAACACTGCTAGAATTTTGTGATAAAAATAAAGAGAAGCTAGGGGGTATTAATCCACATAATGTGAAACCTACAATGAAAACTGCATTTTCGGTGAAATCTGAGCATGCAATGAACCATCCTCAGTGCGGTTCTCCTGTGTCTTTAGAGATGAGAGGGTGTTTTAAGGTGTGAGAGAAACATACTCCCACATCTTTAGCCTTCTTTTGTATATATAAATATTTTCCTCCAACAAAACATAAGAATTCACTCTCATGCTAAGAGTGATTTTTTGTATGTTGACAAGCTTGCTTGGTCATTGTTGGATTCATTTACATGCCCAGAACATGCACTGAGATTCCAGACTTTGGGATAGATCAGTTTAATAAAATTATGTGGCACATATGATGTGGAGATAAATTGCTTTACTATGAAAACCTTCTCTGCTCAATTTTATAATATGTGCAATGGGCACAGCATAGTATCAATAATTTGGTGATTTCATTTTTGGAATTAATTCAAGTATGGATTTTACTTTTTTTGTTGTTCAAACAAAAATTCTATCTTTATAGTTTACCAAAAGGCTGCATGCTGCTCTCCCAGCAAATGTTCTCCTGGAATAGAATTCCATATATGCTGTTTTGTTTTTACAAGAGACAACAGAATCTACTTGTTCTGAATCCACATCCACCATTTACTAATGGGGTGAAGCTGGACAAGCTAATTAGCATCTCCCTCACTTTCTTCTGATCATATTAGTGGGCACATTGTAGGATTGGCCTGATCAACCTTTGAGGATTAATAACACACATCACAAAAGCAATATGGAATTCAGTACAATAGTTATTAGAAACCAGTCTGACATATACAAACTTTGAAATAAAAATGCTTGGTGAGTTGGAGGTATAGTTTACTGGGAGAATACTACTTAGCAGGCATGGATACAAAAATATTTTAAATGTGCTCTAATCTTAGTTCACTAAGAGGGGGTGGAATGACTGTACCAGCCTCAGGGTGGGAAGGGTTAGCCTGAGAGAGACATCGTGTTTCATTCATCCCCACAGAGACAGGCTGAGGCCTCTCGGTCACCACAATGAATGCCAATAACCACGTTGAAAACCCTCTGCAGAATTGGGGTGGGGTGGGGGGTTTATGTGTGCAACCTTTTTATAAAAATATCAATAAATTTAAAAATCTGAGCCTGAACAGTGACAAATGTAGCTCTAAATGTTTCAAAACTTATACCTAAGTCGAAATATCTCTTTGAAATCCACATGGCATAAAACTAATGACGGTTATTACTTCCAAAACGTGCCCATGACATTCCTTGCATGAAGACAAATCATATATACACTGTTGAAATCATTTGGTGTTAAAATAAAAACACCATAAAATTTTGACTCCTAAAATTGCAGAAATCCCCTTTCCCTTTTAGTCTTTTAATATATTACAATTAAAACATGTCATCCCATGAACCCATAAGATCTTCCAATCCCTAGTGAAAAGATCCGCAGAGCACAGGGCTTGTGTTTGGCCACTGCCTGCAGCCCCCGCTTCTCTCCTAGCTCTGCCAGTAGAGTCGCAGCAGGTTTGTCTAAGAAATATATTGGTCTGCCTCAACTAGAAAAAACATAAAACATAATCTTGACTGTTGTTTCATTTCTTTTATAAGAGCAATAATTCAGTTGTCTTATATCCAGAAATGCCGTCTTTATAACACAGTCTGTTCTGTCTTGACATTTTTACACCATTTTTCTGTAAGTGTCATGTATTTCAAACAGCGTTACAGGAAGAGTTATTGCTCAGGACCCACTGTGTCCCTGATGGAGCCCAGGGAATGGGGATCAATGCACATGCGCTATTGAGAACACATTCTCATGTTCTCTGATTAAGGGTTTGGGCCTTACCAGAAGCTTTAAGATATTCACATGCCTAATCTATGTCCACTGGAAAGGAAAATAAAAGGAAGATTTCCTAAAGATATATTACAACACTTTCTTAAAATTATAGTTGTTGAAGACCAAGAAGTAATCTTACCTACTCTATGTAAATTGAAACAATATTCTCAAGTAAAAAAAATACAGCATATATAATTTATACTTTCAAAATAATCATGTGTACTTTTGTTAAGCACTGCTACTCAATTTTGCTTATGGAGACTAGAATTAATTATTTTAACCATGTTGTAAAAAACCATTAGAGAAAGATGAAAGAATGGTGAATAAGGGCTGGAGAGATGGCTTAGTGGTTAAGGCACTTGCTTCCAGTGCCTAAGGCCCCTGGTTCAATTCCCCAGGACCCACATAAACAGACCCACAAGGTGGTGGCACTGGTGCTCTCTCTCTCTCTCTCTCTCTCTCTCTCTCTCTTTCTTTCTCTCTCTCTCACTCTCGTTCTATATCTCTCTGCTTGAAAATGAATAACTAAAATATTTTAAAAAAAGAATGGTGAATAAAACCCTTTAACTAGAAAATACTCCTCTCATATATGAGAATGAACGCCTAAGGTAATCTAATAAACTCTCTAGCATTTTAAAGCTATGTATGTATAATAACAATTTGGCTTAAGTATTAATCACATGCTTACATTATAATACTAATAAATAATTTATGCTATAAATGCCTCTTATAAAGAGTTCATGAATAGACATGAAGACTGGGGTCGTTCTGATTTTTGTGGACCTTCCTTCCTGTGACAGAAAGTAAAGAAGAAAACATTTTCACCTACATGACAACTTCAAAACCTCTTTCAGTGTTCTCAAACCTCAGGGATAGAAACTGTTTTCTGTCCTTAAGACCATCTATCTTACAGTTGCAAGTTCACTACAAATGGCTCCTGTGATTTTCAATGTGTCATTTGAAATTGTCAGGGTTCAATAATTAAAAGGGAAGAAAAGCTTAGGGTTTTACATTAAACTCCGAGACAAATATATGGTTTCAGAAATATGTTTAGTGACATTTCCAAGAACGCTAATTAAAAAAATATAGTTCTGAGAATGATCTTAAAGGTTGTCTCATTATAACTTTGAAAAGAAGTTTCCTCACCACAAACCAAACACGTTCCTCTAAATATACACTGTCTCATGAATTACACAAATGTTCTGTCATGTATCACTAGCCACCACACCTCCTAGACAGAAAGAGACAGAGAGTGAGTGAAAAATAGAGAGCCAAAGGAGTAGAAGAAAAAGAGGGAAGGAAAGAGGAAGGAAGGGAAGGTGGAAAGAAAGGAAGGAAAGAAGGAAGGAAGGCTGCTCAATCTGCCTTCACTGTATTAGTTTCGAGTGTTCCAACAACTTTTCCCAGACTGTGGCTTGTCTTCAAATTGTTGTGACCAGTTTGCTATCTTTGCAAGCAAGTACCTTTGACTGCTGAGCCATCTCTCCAACCCAGTTTGGTGTCTTTGAACTCCACTCCTAAAGTTAATGTAAATACTAAGCTTGCTGTGATATCAAAAGGAGAGCTGTGCTCAGATCAGCTGCAAACAGGCCCCTGGGGACAAGCGTGTTTGTAAACCAATAAGAACCTGTCTTTGGATTCCCACCAGCTTAAGAGCTGAGGAAGGCTTTTCACTGCTTACTCCCCTGAAAAGTAACATTTACTCACTACTCAGCTGTGAATAAGGAACTATTAATGCCTACTGTCACTTATATTAAGCCTGTTAGCAACTTGTAACTGCAGATTTCCAGGTAATGAGAAAGGCCACCGACAGGAAGGAGGTCCTGGCTAGCAAGTACAGCCACCATGCATTCGAACCTAGTAGGATGAGCAAAAGGCAGAAAGCCCAATGCATATGGTAAAACTCCTGAGCACTCACAAACCTTCACATTCATTTTTCAACCAGAACTTGAAAGGCCTGGAGTGCAACAGCTGGAGCCTGAGGGCCCAGGAGGTCAGCTGTGAAGTGCACTGGAGCAACTGGGGCTGCAGGACAGGGTGACGAGCTCCATGTACCCTGCTGCTGGGCAGAGGCACCTTCACCATGTCATTTTCTTTCTGTTTTTGAAGAATCCAGCTTTAGACAGTCACCCTCATCTCATGTGGCTCCAGCTAGGTCCACAGAAACCCCTGGCACTCCTGAGAGTGGGTCCACATATATTGATTAAGTCTCATGAGCAACTACCTTTCTTCTCCAAGTCAGAAAATCTGGCTTTCCAGAGTCAAGGAGTTAAAGAAGCACCACGGTGCCATCGCCACCTGTGACTATCTCCAGCCGCCAGTGTCTCTGCAGAGCCTCCTCTGCCAAGAGACTTATATCTGTTGATTTGCAGTGCACAAATACATACAAAGTAAGTGTGAGTGTTACTAGAGATTGAACCACTGAACTACATCTCTAGCCTCTTTTCACTTTTTATCTTGAGATAGGCTAACCTTGAACCCTCTTTGTGATTCAGGCAGGCCTTGAACTTGCAATTCCCCTGCCTCAGCCTTCCAAAGTAGCTGAAGTTACATTTCTGCATCACCGGGTCCAGCCTTATTTTAAATTTTTATTAAAATAATCTCTTGATGAAGAGACTTAGAGTTTAGAGTGTTTTTGAAGATACTCTGATCTTCTCTTCCAGTCAAGCACACCCCAATGGCCAACTTCTAAGCAAATTCACACACCTTCTCTGAGCACAGGAAGCCAAAAGGATAAAGCTTTCCTTTAAGAGCAGCATGAGGAACGTGGTTAGAATGGATCTGAATTGATCCTCATACAGTCAGTAAGCCAGCAGTTCCAATAAATGGTATTGAGAATGGATAATTATGGATGTAAGAGCCATTTTGCTATAGAAGTAATTATTTTCCTTGTTGGGACAGCTTGGTGGTAGAGCACTTGCCTAGAATGTGCCAGGCAAGACCCTAGGTTAGATTCCCTGCACTGCAAAATATACATATAAAAAAAATCATTGTTTCTGGGATTGACTCTAGAACAGAAAAGAACCTGAAAAGTATCAGATCTTCTCATTCCGCCTTTGACATTTTACTGAAAGTGGAATAACACTTATTCTTTCCTAGGCTTTATTTGATACTCAACTACAGATCGGATAAACTCCGACTTGGTTCTCATCCTAGATATGGGAAGAAAAATATTAGCAGAAGGTAATGAGTAGAAACGTTTTGCTGTTTTAAAATATATACTACTGAGAAATTTCTCCTACATAGTAAATATACTGAATAACATCAATACTGACATTGTTTCTTCAGTAGCCATACACTGGTCTACTGTCAAATTAGATAACAGGGATTTGTATTATTATCAAGAAAGAATTCTATATCAGGAGGTCCATATTTCAGTGCTGAAAGGATTACATTATTTGTCAAGGAAAACACATTACTCTCTGAAAAATAGAAAAGTTGACCTTGGCAAACAGTTAGTGAAATTGTTCCCTCTTTGACTTCCCTTGCATGCGGTGTGTGGGAGACTGCACAGTTAGTGCTGCTTTGTGGCATTGTTTCAGAAAGAACACTTGATATTTTGACCAGAAATGAGTAGAGACAGTCTAGACAATAGTTCACACGAGTGTTAGGAAGGGACTGAATTCTTGTCCACATCCTTTATAATACATACTAAGACATCTTTTACAAGAAAAATGACCTAGATCTTGTAACAAACTAGTTCTGGTTTAGTGTCTCCTATAGCCAAGGCTGACCTGGAATTCACTATGAAGTCTCAGGATGGTCTCATACTCACAGCCATCCGCTTATCTCTGTCTCCTGAGTGCTGGGATTAAAGCATGGTGTGCCACCATGCTTGACCACTTATCTTTGTATTAATATTTCTTGGTCAATCATACTTCTGATTGTTTTCCATAAACAGGCAAGAAAAGAGAAAACATTTCTCTGACAAAATTGTACAACTGTATAACTAAAGTTCACTTTATCACCTGCCCTTCTCATTTTGCCCCAGTGAAATTATTAAAATAATCAATAACATGTGTTTCATTTATCAAGGCTGAAATTGTATCTCTGTTTCTTTGTCTATGGATCAATCAAATCTATCTCACCAGATTTACTTATCCCAACTCTTCCTTTCATTCTGGTTTTCTGGCTTCCAACACTACTATTGTTCTTGGTATTATAACTTTGTAGATAATAACAATATAACAGCAACTGATTTTTGAGGAAAAAGTGCCAACATTTTAAAATAATCTTAGCATGTTATGCAATCAATTCTCTTAATAATGTCATATTAGATAACTCCATGATCCCAGGGTATCAATAAGAAAAAACATCAAGTCTCATTCCCCTAGTTTAACAAGTTACAACTTCACCTCAATATTTCTCAGATTTTATAGAGTTAATGTTGAGAAGTCTAACCACTCCTAGCCACCCAAGGCTAGCTGGAGAATATCTCTCCAGGTGGGAGGAAAACCTCACTGCAAAATGCGATTGGTTCTCTGGGCTACATGTTCTTTTCTTTTGTCACTGTCACTCAAGATCTTCCATAAAGCTGCATCTTATTTGATTTACTGAGAAATGAGTCAGCAAAGATTACAGGAAATTACCAAAATACCGTACAGTAAGAATGATACATTGTCAACAATGCAAAAGAGAAGATAAAAACAGAATCCTTTTTTTTTCAATTGCAAATCAAATCTCTGTTTGAGTGTGTATGTCTATATACCTGAAGAAAAACATGCCATTAGATGAGCAGATCAAATATTTATCAAAGGCAGTGCCTCAGCTTCTAAACAATCAACCCGGATCACAAAAACTAATGCAGCCAGGCAGTTGGTCCTGATTGCTATGCTAAAGGCATTCAGCAAAAAGATCTGCTGAAATGTGATGCCAGGAATCAGTTCAGGAGCCCCTGCTAATGGAGACCCATCCTGCAACTTTACAAGATAGAGTCGAAATGCTGTAGCAATTAACAGTCATTTCCTGCCCTTTGATGGTGTCTACTTCTGTAATTTTCTCTAAACCTGTATTTAAATAAAAAAATTAAGAATATTTATATGGTAAAAATCCCCTCTTCCAGTCACCATCGTTCCTCACTACTAGCGGAACCCTGAACTGGCTTTTGAAATCCTTGCTAGTGTAATGTTGGTGTCCAGCTTCCTGTGAAGGAATCCCATTCTTTACTTTTGGTCATCTCACCAATTAAAACTTTCCCACATATAACTAGAGAGGAAGACACTGGGAAGGTATAGAATGAAGGTTCTCTGAGCATCAACAATGACGAGAATTCAGAAAATTGAAGAGCTGTCCCCACACCTGGTCATCCTCAGCCTATTATGCCTTTGGGTCAGAAAAACCTGGCTAAAACAGTCAATTACCACGACTCCTCACTTTTTTGTTCTGCAGACTCCCATTTTATTCTGTATTTGGGACTTTCTTTTAAATTTTGCGTTATTATTTTCTCTCTAAATCGTATTTATAGGTATATTTACTCTAACAACCATGCCTTTCTCATAAAGTACCTTAGCTTCTTTCTCTTTCTCACTTTCTCATTCTCTCCATCCCTTCCTCCCCACCTCTTTCCTCATATTTTTCACCCTGTCCCAATACAGAACTTTTCTCTGGATTGCCAAAAATATTCTCACCAAGAACCTTGGGAGAACTAGGGTATTTAGAATGAGAAAGACAAAGTAAGACAAACTTCTGCTTTCGGAATAAAAGATAATAGGAAACTTGAAAAGTGATAGGTAGTTACAAAGCAATATGTTAAATGTTCTAGTGGAAGTGAAGCTACAATGGCAGGAGAAGGTGGGGCTGTTGCAGTTCAAAAGGAAAGGGCTGCTTAGCTCTCAAGGCTGGAGAAGTCAGCCTTTAAAGAAGACTGAAAGTTGAATATGATCCTCTCAAGGAGACAAGAGAAAACAGACGTAACAAAGTGGTTTCTGAGCAAATATCAAGATGTGCTTTAGGGTGGTCAGTGCCTGAGAGATGAGTAGGCAAACAAGCATAATTTCATAAGTGTAGAAAACTTAAATGTGTTCAGAGGCTGTGTGAGAGGAAAAGAAATGGTTTCTACTCATAACTCATAAGAATATGTTTTACCAGAGTGGCTTCTGAGGAGACAGCTACTGTGGATGGATCATCTTTTCCACCAAAAAAATAATTCAGGAGAGGTGTAGTTTCATTGATGCTCTTAGAGACAAGGGTTGAACTAACCATAAAATTCCTGTCGTTTACACCTTACCAGAAAAGGACAGATAGATTTTCCTGTGTCCTCAGCATTTAGATGCTCTATGAGGCTTGTTTGCAAAAGAAAGGGGCATTTGAGAGGGACAGAGTAAAAAGTCATAAAAGCAAAGGAGAACAATCCAACCCATCAAGCATTATGCCAGCTTGTTTCCTGGTAATGAAAATTAACTTCTCTAATGATTTAATACCTTTAACAAGGAATTAAAAACATATAAATCTTTCATAGTAAAGGACAAAATGCTCACAAATACATTTTATATTTGTGTATGTGATTGCTTTAAGTACAAATAAGCATTCAAAAATAAATAATCAGAAATAGCATACAATTTCTCCTCAACATTGTATTATTAAAGAATGGCTTTAGAATATTGATTTTTTCAAAAGTTTCTCCCACCAATGTCAGATTAAAAGTCGTAAAAAAGGACTTACAGTCATAACTTTCAATAATAAGAATTGTTTTATGTTCTGGTTTATTTAGTCCTATGCAATGTGTTCCTGGAGTATAATTAATTATGCCCTCCATGTTATTAAAGCATTAGACAAAATTACAAAAAAAAATCTTGAAAAAAAGCACATATTTGGTCTTAAGATGCACATTTTTAGCTGATAATATTTTCAGGTCTCTAACTATTAAATAGGATACATTCCTTAGTAGAAGCTTCTAAAACCCAAGTATTCATAGTTTATAAGGAGCTCAGTTAAATAATGCAACTAAGCAGACAGACAAAAGTAGAGTTCCCTGTTAACTGACCCTATGTAGTTAAACACCATATTTAAGACACTGTAAATAGATTTCTAATAAATGCTTGCTTTTAAGCATCTCATCGAGCAGGAAATTTTGCAAAATTATTTTGTTCCAAAATATTGAATAACGACCAGACACGTCAGGACAAGGATGGATTATTTAACTAAGCAAACCAATGTTACTGACAATGTAACTTCAGACTTTTCTCATCTATGAAAAAATATTCCAATTTGTGTTTTTACAAAAAACATCACAATAAATAGCATAAGTAGAAATGTGAAAACCTTTAAGTAAAGAGAAGCACTCTTAATTGTTTTTGTCCAGGAGCGACACTACACATTCCTT
Organism: Zapus hudsonius; assembly: GCA_004024765.1. Taxonomy (NCBI): domain Eukaryota; kingdom Metazoa; phylum Chordata; class Mammalia; order Rodentia; family Dipodidae; genus Zapus; species Zapus hudsonius. The sequence continues at coordinate 28,045 of PVHP010005831.1, forward strand.
GAGGACCAATCTTGTACAAATGAACTAAATGAGGATTAGATGATTTTGTAAATGACATAGGTAAAGTCTTTTTGACTAATTCCACTGGGATTATTTCAGAGCTTGGGGTGGGGCGAGGTGAGAGCAAGACTAGAAAGGGGCCAGATATTATTGCTAGTGTAATTACAGTGTTCCCCATGGTCTGAAATGCTAAAAATGAATGTTTCTTCTATTACATGGATATAGACCTTTCTCACTGCAAAGCTATTAGCATATATAATGCTCTTGTCTGAAAACCATGGCTTCTCTGTCATTCTTGAGAGACCTTTAGGGACCTGGGCAATTGTATAGTCCTGAATTATAGCCAAAGCATAATTTGTAGTTCTCTAGTTTTCTGGCACATTTTAAATAATCAGTTTAAGCAGTTTTGCACATATTTAATGGCTCAGTCTTTCCAACAAATTAAAATGTTTGCATTGTCTTAACTCTACGTAATTGCTATATAACTTGCAAGTGAGAAAGAACATTCACACTTTTCATCTTCTCTTAGTATTTACAAATAAGATGATTTAACACAGAATTCTGTAAATCTATTGGTGTAATATTGCTTTGAACATAAGTAAACAAGGGTCTAAGAAATAAAAATATGTGTATAAATGCTTACACTCTTACATTATTCTAAGGTATATAAAGACACAAGAATTTAAATGGCATTAATTTGTACCTTTTCGACAAATACATTTCCTCTTGTATTTTGCAGGAAGAATTGTACCTTAGGGAACATGACATTTTTCCTTCTGATTTCAGTTCTTTAATCGCAAAAAAAAAAAAAACTAGAATAAAACAAGAAATGTTACTTCCCTTATTCAGTTTTATTTCAACCAATGTGGATTTAACATATTTTAAATAGCCTGTATAATTTTAAACAAATGAAAGGGCCATTCTAATGTTAATTTGGATCAATCTTCCAAACATATGATTCTAGGTTTCTAAAAGGGGCCCACTTGAGGGGGCTTTTTAAAAGTGAACAAAAAGCGCCCTGAGGCTGTCCAATTCACATTTAACCTACTTACATGAAAAAGGAACTGCTTTGGTTAAGAATAAACTTGCACAAGCTCAGGTTCAAGCTAAACAGGCCAGAATATTGGTGAGGAAATGACACTGCAAATAGTAGCTCCTTTCATAGTAGTAAAAGAATACTGTATTTATTTAAAATAGCTGGCATAAATTCTCATTTTAATTAAATTACATTTACTAAAATAACATTTTCATAATTACAAGCGTGCAAAAATTCATTTCCCCCAAAGAACTAGCAAAAAAAATCCATAAGTAACTTAAAATGGGTAATGGTGTTAGATGAATGTTAGAATAAATGTGGCTAATTTGGCTTACAACTGCATATTATTTCAGTGGTTTACAGTTATTCTGGATCCCTTATTATTCTCTGTTGCTAAGTAAAGTTAATATAAAATAGATAACAAGTTTTGTTATTAATACTTTTTTAACAGGATGTAACAGTACAAGTTTATATCTGTTTTTTTTTATGATTCTTACATAACAATCCTAGACTCTTAGGTTAGGACTCTTTTAAAGAACCTGGTCTGTCCTCTCTTTTTTTTACAAGTGAGGAAACTGAGACCCAGAGAAGACCAATCTCGTTCTTAATCTTTAGCTAGTTAGAACCAGGCCTAAGCTAGTCCTCCCGCTCAGCAGGCTCCAGCCCACAGCGCTGTCAGAATGGAAATGGCTGTAGGTCATTGACGCCAGAAGAGACAAAACGAACACCATCTGTGTGAATTATGGTCGAAATGAAATTCCATTCCAAGTTCAGGTTCAGTTTCTTTCATTCTTGGCTCCCTCCTAAAAGCTCACATTCGAACCAAAGTTCATGTTCCAACAGGACCAAAGATTATTCAATAATCACATAAAGTCTCACACATGGGCAAAACCAATAATTGTCTAACATGTTTCCATGATTTACCAAGGACAGCTTGAGTGACAGCAAAATTTTCCATGAATAAAACAAAACCCATACCAAAAGCTTCATTCTTCCAGGTTGACAAAAGATTGCAAAATCAGCCCAGTGTTCAAGCTGTGATGGAAGGGACACAGGAACAGAGGAGGAACATGTGAGTGAGGAAGGAAAGTGTACCAAACCACAGGGAAAACAGACCCAGCCCTTCCTTCTTGGATAGTGCTGAATGCCAGGCTTGTGGAGAGCGTCGAGCATTATATGGCCAAATAAAGTTTCCACCATTCAGAAGTGGACTCACAATAGCTTTACACATATGCTGAAGAACTTAACGAACAGTGCGTCACTGGAAAGCCTAGACAAATTGTCCAAAAGGAACACTGGAGAGCTTTCATTGGTTTCCTTCTGCATTATTAGGTCACATTAAAGTAAAATGAGTGAAACCACCACACAACACTTGCTTGTTCAGAACAGATTAATAACAGATTAAATGTTCTTGCAATCTTAACGAGTTGTACCACAAAACACCAAATAACAAATACACATTAAACGGCATAAAGCTGAATATCTGTGACATGAGTAACTAACTCAGAGCCCTCATCCTTTACTCCTTCTGGAGGGGCTGCCCCCCACCCCCCATCCACCTAGATGACATGTTTGCAGCATCATAAATAAACTCCACAAAGTCTTTGCATTGGAACGCTCCCCAAGATTCTTTCTTAACAATCGCTTGATTTTCTGCTCTGTGTAATGTTAAATTCAACTGCAGTATGAAGGCCATTTAAGCTCAGAGGGCCTCAGCTACTGCCAAGAAAAAAAAATCCTCTCCAAGGTTTAATTAATTAATTTCCTTGCTCACTGTTATTAAGAACAAAAGTTTAGTATGGCTAAGATGAGTAAAACCCAATATTAATACAAAAATAATATTCACCATTTCATAGGATTAAACCCAAACCCGTAAACACATCAGTATTCTGCAACCTGTGTCCCAGGGAACACTAACATGCTTGGATTTCATAAGAGATATTGGGGTGGAGGAGGGAGGTGTTTGGGAAACACTGAAGTATATATGCCCTAAATGGCCCTTGTCTGAAGACTTTAATGGCTTTAATGCAAATCCAGAAGCTGGAGAGGGCTTGGCTATCTTCTCAACTTTGAAATAAATGAAATACATAGAAAAATAAGTTTTCTAAAATCCTCCTCAATCTGTAGCAGCAAAAATAATCTAAAGTTAAAATTAACTAATATTTCAATATAAACTCCAACAATTGGGCTGGGGATGAAGTTCAAAGAAAAAGCACTGGCCTGGCATTCATAAGTACAAGTCCTGGACTTGACTGCCACTAGGACAAAACCAACAGAAAGAACGTTGAAAGCCTGCTGAAGCAACAAACACGACATATGACTGTTTCTAAACTCATTTCCTCCTTGTCAGTGCATTGGGGAAAGTGGACATATACACGTTCAGAGAGCTCAATTGGCCCACAGCTGCTGGAGTAGAGCTGAGATAGATTCCTTCCATCTCCAAAAATGGAGAGGCTGACTGTTAATAGCTACAGTCCTGATCAGAACTAACTGTAGTATGAGTTAAAAAGGAGAAAGGGAAGGAAAAAAAAAAGAAGGAAATGGAAAAAAAAGAGGAAGAACTACTTTTTTTTTTTTTTTACTTTTTAACTTGCTGATCTGGCACCCTCAAGGTTTTCCTATCCTTTTCACTGATCAAACTGACATATCATTCCTTAGCTTTCCAAGGCAGAAAATAATAACCTATGATTTCACTTCTGATATAAAACTGTGTGGGTATAGGTAATTGTATATAAAGTAAATAATCTAAACAATTGATTTGGTCAAATAATTTGTAACTATCAGACCTTATTAGTAGAGACAATAAGGCCGTATGTTCATATATACAAAAGTTCCTTTATCTAGTAGGTAATAAATGGGTGTTGTTATCATTTTTGTCATACATTTAAACAAAGGCCTCCTACTTGTACAGTTAGCATTCATACAGGTAGTGGGTTTTTTGTTTGTTTGTTTGCTTTTTTGTTTTTTTGAGGTAGGGTCTTGCTCTATTCCAGGCTGACCTGGAATTCACTTATGTAGTCTCAGGGTGGCCTTGAACTCATGGCGATCCTCCTGCCTCTGCCTCCCCAGTGCTGGGATTAAAGGCATGCGCCACCATGCCCGGCTCATACAGGTAGTTTTTAGTTTTTTAATTTAATTATTGAAACCTTGGTGCATGTAAGCCCTCTGCCACTGGCCACAGCCCTGAGCAACTGTACGATCTTTGTTTTATCATTAACTTAATGAAACATGCTAACTCAGGTGCAAATAACTTTTCTACTTTATTAATTATTTAGGCTAGCATGTTTTAAACTGGAACATCAGTTAAGTTTTGGCTTTAGATTATCTTTGTTACAAATTGAGGATTGCAGAAAGTTTGTTTTTCTATATATTTAATTTGTTTCAAAGTTGAGAAGTGATTGCCAAGACCTTATACACATGCTTCACTGTACTGTGTTTGCATCTGTTCACCTAATACATGGCTTTCTACGTGGAGGACAGAAATGACCACAGTACAGTCTCAGTGGGTTAGGTGATGGGGGTGGAGTGAGAGAAAAGGTTGTAATGGAGGAGAAGGCAGATGAAGAGAATGAGGATAGACATGAAGGAGAGGAAGAAGAGGGGAAGAAAAGAAAGCAGATGGAAGGTGATGTGTTGTGAGTCAAATACTGCCAGGGAGAAGTCCAAAGGGAAGGTGCTACTTGGGTTTGGTCACATGGGGATCACTGTTGACCTTGAAGAATGACGGAGGTCCAAGAAATGGACAAGGCAATGAGGGGTTCACAGCAGATAAAGACAAGGCCCTACGAATAATCTTACCTTTCCAAGGATGGATGGAAATGGAAGAAAACAGAATCGAAATGTCAAGAGCCAGTTGGGATCACATATTGGTATTTTCAAAGTAAAAGCGACATACATGTGTGAATATGTTGAGCAAAAATAATGTAGATTGACTGAGATCAAAGGTAAAAGACAAAGGACAGAACACTAGTGAGCTGCTCAACGTTCCCAAGAGGTGAGGGGAAATGAGAAAAGCACAGGTTGAAGTCAACATCTTATTTCAAAGGAGGGACGCCTCCCTAAGGAGGTGGAAGGGCATCGAGAAAGAAGGGCTGGTAGGTTTGGGCAGCTTAGATGTGGCTAGATGACAGTATTTGTTCAACTAGTGATCTCTGTTTCTTCTAAAGCATGTTTTACAGTCATCTTTGGAAAAGTCATGAGGTAAGTGGGATAGTATGTTTGGAAAAGAGGTAAAATACTCAGCAACCTCTGAGGTGAATTTGAGAGGCAGTTGATACTATCATGATAAGAAAATTGAGATTTTTTTTTAAATCCTGAAAGAAAATATAACTATTGGTAAAGCTAGAATATCTTTCAAACTGAGGAAACAATACCCCTAATATTTTCGGAGAGATACATACACATAGAAATGATTAGCAATTACATGATCTAGCTAGCAAGCAAGCCTCAGGGATCCTCCTGTCTCCATCATCCTTCCCTGCCAGGATTAGGATTATAGGCCTGTCACCATGCCCAACCTTAAAATTTTCTATCTTTCTAAATCTTCATGAGAATTGCTCAGGCAGAGTATGGCATGATATTCACATAATTTTATGAAATTTTCAAAAACAAATGAACATATACAAAGAAAAAGTTAAAATTATATCAAGGAATTCATTTTTAAAAATGTAAAGACCTGGATTGCTTCCAATTTACTAGAAATATATTTGCCAAATACCATAGAGTTATGCCCCCTGGCCACATGAACACACTTTAATTGGACTTATCTCTACACAATGCTGAACTAGAGTTGGAATTCTAGCTAGGGCTTCAAGCACTTGCTAAAAACCTCTCTAAATGGCCCTGGGAAACATGGAAGGCTCTGTCTATACTATGCTTCTCATCTTAGAATTTGAAGCATCTCAGGTCTCAATATTGTCTGAACTTTCTTAAGATTATATATAACAAATTCTATATAAGAAGACTGTACATCTTGCTCAACATCCTTTATATGATGCCACAGAAACCATGAGGAGCATCATTCTTCTGCAAAAAAATAAATAAATAAAAATATTTTTTAAAAAAGGAAAACAAGATAGCAACAACAAATATACACAGGTTTCTTGGTCAAAAACCACATTAAATACATTATCTGAAACCAGAAAACCATCGGGGTTTATGAGGATGAGGTAGTTATGGTCATTGTATTCATAGTGCATTATTATAATAGACAGTATAGCAGAAAATAAACAGAAATCCCTAGTGGTGAAGAATATTCATAGTCTCCATAAATCTACTTAATGGAAATTGAGACTTTCAATGGCAAATTTGGAAGACCTGACTTGAACAGTATCAAGTGTTTTATCCAAGGGTCCTATCTAGTACTAAGTATTCCTCTATGTTCTCCAGAAGCCTTGGAATACAATGGTAAGTTGTGATTGGGTGCCCCCTACAAAGCCCTTCATCTAACTAACATTCCCCAGAAGGACACCTGAAAAGATAGAACATCAGGTTTCACTCTCTTACTTTCACCCTTTAATATTCTGTTTTTATTTTTAATACATGCATTATTCAAATAGCGATTTCCATCCTTCATTCTAATTAATGGTAATAACCAGTGCTACAGAATAAATAACTTTGGGCAGTCACTTCCTTTTTCAATTGTTAATTTTGCAGCAACAAATCTGTCTGCAAACATGGTGGATATCCATCCATCCTCTGAACAAACATCTTTTAAGCGTCCATCAAAAAGAGGCAGTGAGTTTGAGGTCTCTAATACTGCTTCACAAGGACATACAGGATGGGTGCTTAAGAATCATACAGGTGGCTAGCAGTAAAAGCATTTCCTATAATAATCTTTCATGGGACAAAGGTCAAGTATTTGTAAAGTAGGGAAAAAGAAGCAGGAAGAATAGAATAAAGACACTTCCTTGTCAGAACACATGAAGACTGGTCAGGCAGTGTTAAGTGAACAGTGACTCTGCACACACCATCTGAGATAGCCAAGTGGGCTAAATAATAAATACCTACCACTAGAGAGAGGTGTCTGAGTACAGACACATCATTCAGTCACTGAAACATGAAGTGACAATGGAACATAAAATAAAATAATGTAACCTTGACACTTTACTTTGAAGGGAGCAAATAAATTAGCCTAATATGAGCATTTAAGATGAGAGAGGAAGGTAAAGGGAAGAGAGACTTGGACATGTGCATACTCAGGTAGAGTGTGAGGTTTCTGGAATTAGACAGTCTAGACTACCTGGAAGTGGCATCAGGTGGAAGATCTCATGCAGCCACTAAAGGAAGGAGACAATGAAGTCACACTCAGGAAGCTCAACTACCTATTAGTCTGTGTTATAGTTACATTCTGGTTTCTGGAATAAAGCACCTGACCAGAAGCAGCTGATGGGAGGGAAGTTTTTATTTTGGCTTATAGTCTCAAGGGGAAGCTTCATGATGACAGGGGAAGACATGGCATGAAAAGAGCTTGGACACCACTTGGCCACAACATTTGGAAAACTGAAAAGGAGAGTGAGCAAAATTCTAGCAAAGAGGTGCTGGCTATATAGCCCCAAGCCCATTCCCAACAACATACCTTCTCCAGCAAGGCTCTACCTCCCAAATTGCCACCAATGGGGTCTAAGTATTTAGAACACATGAGTTTCTGAGGAACATCTGATTCAAGCCACCACATTCCATCCTTGGATCCCCAAACTGATGACCATCCAAGATGTAAAAGGCAATTCATTCAGTCTAACTTTAAAAGTCTCCATAGTTTTTATCAATCCCAACACTGTTCAAATATCCCCATAGTACCTAGTCTTTTAATTGTGAGCCTGTAAAACCAAAAACATACTGGAATAGAGTAAATATTCACACTGAAAAAGATTGCATTGGGCATAGCAAGGAAAAGACGGAAATAATGAAGGATCTAAAACAAACAAACATGTAGTTCCATATCCTCTAGGACCCACAATGAAATCTCTGGGGTTCCAATTCCACTGGAATCACTGGGGTTCCATTTCAGCTGTTCACAGCCCCGAGGAAATCTTTCCTGGCCACCAGCTCTCCTTGGCAGCTGTTCTATAGTCCTAACATCGCAAAAATCCTGGGGTCTCCACTGCAACCTACATTTTATCCTCATGGCTCCATCTGGCCTCTCTACTGGGACTCCAAAAAGTCTGCCTCACATCACCAAATGGCCATAAAAAATTACAAATCTAATGACTCTTTATTTTTATGCATTTGTTATATGCAAATAGTAACAAGTGTGCTACAAAGTTTATTAATCAAGGGATAAAAGAGATGACTTTGAAGTGCAGAAAGCATTTAGCATTCTTCCTTCAGGTTCCCTACTTCCAAAGGAATCTACATTCTTCCTGCTGTCCCAATGAACATCTACTCTCCCAATCTCAATGGTCGTAATTTCTCAAGCAATTGCAGCTGAACCAGCCTGTAGTCTCTAGCCCAGAACTTTCATTTTGTTTTGTGCCATATCCTTCTACTTATGCCAGCTCATTTCTAATAAACTCAACCCTGCACATATTTTCAGAACATGGGCAGAATGCGACTAGCCTCTTAGACAAAATGCTTTTAGCCCAATACAGATGAAGCTCTTACTTTCACTCATAGCCAAGTCTTTCAACTCTCACCAGAATGGTCCCTATATGCTGTGTACAGCACTATAAGGCATCTCTTAGTTCAAGGTTTCAAATCCTCCCATAACCCTGGGATAAATCAGTTCAAAAAGGCAAAATCCACACATTCAGGTTTCTAGCAGGGACAACTCACTCCCCGTGCATTGATTTTCCGTTGTACTTTTCTTCTCAGTGTTGGGATAAAGCACCAAACCAAAAGCAACTAACAGAAAGGAAGTTTTTATTTTGGCTCATAGTCTCAAGGGAAAGCTTCATGACGGCAGGGGAAAGCATGGCATGAACAGAAGCTGGACATCACCTCTGCTGTGGAGTTTGGCAACCAGCAGCAGGAGAGAGTTGAACTCTAGCAAGGGGGAGCTGGCAAAAACACCCATAAGACTATGATAAACAGTAAGGCTCCACCTTTCAAATTACCATCATCTTGGGACAAAACTTTCAGCACATATGAGATTATGGGGGACATTTGTTTCAAGTCACCAGTCTGTCACCTATAAATAGAACTAAAGGCATGAATGTAGAGAAAGGTTCTCAGAGTGACACAGTCAAGAGGTGATGCCTGCCCAAATAGCAATTCAGACACAGTCCAATAAGACAAACTGGTATTCACCAGTTGGATGGATAAAAAAATTGCAAAGAAGAACCCTGGAGTTTTATCATGAAGGTCCAAAAGAAGAAAGATGCTAATCACAAAACTGGGAAAAGGAAACTGTTAATAGACCTGGCCTAGAAAACCTGTGATGGAGTTCTGAATATGATACTCCCAAAATATGGTGCCATGGCACATCAAAGATTTTAAGCTGAAGGGCTTTAAGAGACAGAATATATAAAGGACTCAATGAAAAGGTGTCCTCCTTATGCCATGAGGAAAGGAGTTTCCTAATCTCTGAATGCAGAGGAACACAGAGATAATGCTAAGCTAAGTTTCTGTCGGTTTAAAACAATTAGGTCATATTTTGTCCCTACTGTGTTCTTCACAACTCTCCAAGACTGAGACCCTCATGTTTCACTGTAGCTTCAGGTCTTCATTTCTGTATTCAAGTGATGGTATCATATAAAACCCATATTAAATACACTTGAATGGTTTTTTTTTTCCTGTTTGTCTTTTGTTACAGGGATCCCAGCCAAGAACATGCAGTGGTATAGGAAAAGTTATTTTCCTATGAACATCTGCAAATGTTGGCAATACCAAATCAGAGCTACAACTTGACAGCAAATATGTAGAAAAATTGGAGTAGTCATGCAAAAGAGATGCAGGTGGCAGGAGAAGGAAGGGTTCAATCAAAGGCTTACCCATCCTAGAGGAGTCATGAGAGATCCATGGAAGGGGAGGGGAGAAGAAGGTGAAGAGAAAGGAAAGCACTGTAAACCAAGGTCGAAGAATCTTTTAGAGAAAGGCACTTCTGCTGTCTGGTATGTATCCAGGAAAACCCAGTAAGAAAAACAATGATTTAGCTGGAAGAGTTCAATGGCTCTCTGAGACTGCATGCTAGTAAGCGGGGTGAAATGAAAGCTAGGCTGAAAAGGATTGATTACAAAGTTTAGTAATGAAGTAAAAAACAGCCTTCATTTAGCAAGGCAAATAAATGAAATAAGCCACATGCCCCCACTGACAAAAGGAAGGTCTCCCTATAAGAAAGTATCAGTTAATGTCATGTGAGACACAGAATAATGCTTAACTATGGCTTTGTTCAAAATGTTAAATATGAATTTTATGAATTTTGTATTGCTAAACCTGAATTAAATAAAACATAACTTTTTCTTAAAAATCATAATTATAAAAATATATATGTATATATGTCTACATATATATATATATGAGCACTTAAGTTCAGAGTATTTGGTGTTTACATATTCAAGAAGCCTCTGCATGTGTGAGGCCACTCCTAATAAGACACACAAATTCACTTCTAACATGGGACATAATTGTGTTTCTTTGATATCAGGAAGTGTATTTCATAGGTGTAACATACCAGATTCTGGCCAACACAGGATATATCCATGCACATACCTGCTTTTATTTTGGCACAGAGATCTCATCCAGCATTAGCTGTTGCCTGGTCTAGGAGCTGAACATTTCAGAGAGCCTTGTAAAAAGACTAAGACTTTCCAGTTTGTAGTGGTTTGAATGCAAATTTATGTTCCCCACAGACCAAGGTAGTTTTGATTAAACTTACTACTTAAGTCTGCAGCATGCAGATTCCTGCTGGAGGAGAAAGATATTTAGTATAGCCCTACTGGGTCTGTGGAGTGTCAGTTTGAACTCTAGCTGTTGCTGCTTGCTGGTATTGGCCTCTCTCTCTCTCTCTCTCTCTCTCTCTCTCTCTCTCTCTGCTCTATGGATGCTGAAGTAAGCCAACTTCTTCTACCATGATGGAGCTTCCCCTGGAATCTGTAAGCCAAACATAAATCCTTTCCTCCCATAAGCTGCTTCTCACAGGATGTTTGTCTTAGCAACGCAAAGGTAACTACAACAGAGACTAAGAGCTTGAACAAAAGACATTTTATTTACATGGTTAATACTGAATGAAGTTCAATACTTATTGATTCATGCTTGTTTGCTAAGGGCTATGATGTAGAAAATGTGCTATTAAAACAAGGAGAATTTATTTATTGGACTATAAAGAATAGAGGCAATTGAAAGACCGGTAATGCTATATGAAACAACCATTCCACCCGTTAATCACAGTAAGACAAATACGAAATACAGAAAATGGCTACTTGTTGCTTTCACTGTCAGCCTACACTGGGGAAGGTATGTACCAGTGCAGAGAGAGGATGAATCCACCTTAGAAAAGGAAATGCAATCAAAAGAAAGAAACGGAGCGAAAATTATCTATGCCAACAGCTAAATTATGAAAAATTCCAGTAATGTCCTAAAAAGTCATTAAGCGTAATTGTACTTCTGTTACATCCCAAGTTTGGGACACATCCAGTCACATGGGCCCATCTGATCACTGTACCACACCAGAGATGGTGAGCAAGCGGGTTGAGGAGTCACTGTCCCTGCTCTACTGACTTCTATAACAGCACATGCCAGTCATCAACTGTTTGGAGGAGCCTGGAACATTAGCATCTATCTACATGTGGGCTGGAGGAAATTATAAACCTCACATGATGCATCATACAGTAGACTCAGATATTTATTCAATGGGCAGAATTTAATTCTGTATAAAAAGGGGGTTTAACAACTTAATTCAGCATCACAGCACAAAAGATGTGCTAAACTAATGGCATGGTTCCTACACAAAACTGCAAGTCTCTGTAATTCCCTAGGCAATACCTCATGTGCATCAGATATTTCATATTTCTGCCACAGGGCAACCAAAGAGAGGCTCCATGTATGAATGGTACCTTTGAGTTTCTAGTTTTGATTGTGTTCTGAGAGCATCATTCAGCATCTCTTAAAAGTAATGTTTGAGAGTGCTATCTCCAGAGGAGCTTTTTTTTGGCTATTCTCCAAATAAATTTTGAGATTATTTTTTCTATATCTGTAAAGAATGAAGCTGGAATCTTTATTGGCATTGCATTGAATCTGTAAAATGTTTTTGAAGTATTGCCATTGTCACAATATTAATTCTACCTATACAGGAGTATGAAAGATCTTTCCATCTTTCATCTTTTCACATCCTTTACTACTTTCTTCTTGAGCATTTTTACATCCTTAGTTAGCGCTCCTCCAAGGTATTTGATTTTTTTGAGGCTATTAAAAATATGATACTCTTACTGATTTCTTTTTCTCTATGTATATCATTTGCATACAAGAAGGCTACTGATTTTTGTGTGTTAATTTTGTATCCTGCCACTTTGCTGAAGGAGTTTATCACCTTCAAGAGCTTTCTGGTACTATCCTTTGAATCTGTTATGTATAGGATAATTTCATCTGCAAAATAGGATAGTTTCACTTCTTTCATTCCAATTTGTATCCCTTTTATGCCCTTTCCCTGTCTTATTGCTTGGGCTAAAAATTCAAGCACTATGTTGAAGAGCAGTGGTGAGAGTGGACAACCCTGTCTTCTTCCCCAATCCTACCAACAGGACCTGTGATATTGCCTGTCACCCAGGCAGGAGATGAACCACCCCTAACTTATGATATAGAGTAAAAATGAAACCTTTGAAGAAGGGGAGAGATGAGCAAGAGACCTACCTCCATAGCAAGTCAGATAACCTGTGAAATGATAATGGAGACAGACACCAAGAATACTCAACACAATCCAAAGCAGAAATCCAGAGACTCTTAAGAGCTTAACAGTAAAGCAGACCTAAAATTCACCCACCATGATTGAGGGATCTGAGTGGAAGAGGGAGTGGAAAGATTGTAAGTGCCATGGTGGGGGAGAATACCCAGAGCCATTGTCCCCTCAGCAACAATACACAAAGAAAAAAAAACTGGCTACCTCTCATACAATCCATAACCCCCTATCCCATGGACTGGTCCAGCAAGCCCACTGAGGAGGGCCCCCAGCAGATTGGGGAAAGGGAGTAGGGAAATGGGGGTACCATCATAAGACTTGCTCATGCAATGTATCTAATTATAGGCAATAAATATGAAGAAAAGTAATGCTTGAAAATGTGTTTACATGATGTCTAAGAAAAGTAGAGTAAAATATTTCTGAAGGTATTGATCATTATACTTTGGAAAGCCCTAATTACTGTAGCTGTCAGGCAGGATGAAGAGCCAGATTCCAATGGTATCATGGTCAAAGGCAGTTTTCACAAAATGTATATATTTTCCAATTTCCCACAACTTAATTTAAATCATCAAATATTTACAAAGAGGAAGAAATATAAAATCGTTTAATCTTGAGCCATAATAACAAGAGATCTGTTAAATTTGGTTCTCAGATATGAATAATCCTAGTCAACTAACAAATCAAGCAGTAAGTTAATTCATTCTATGTTAAACTCACTTTCAGAAACAGCGGCATCACTTTAGTGAGCACTAGTGCAGTTTTAACTTGTCCTGTTATTTTTAATGCTGCTCCATAAGCCCATTAAATAGGAATTTTTTTTGGACAGTTCAATTTTACTTCTTAGCATTTTTTTGGAGGGGTTTGGCTGTCTTAAATTTGGAAAATGGTTTATATTCCTTTTTTTCTTCTTTTCCAAATTGGAGGACCACTTACACATTACAGAATGCTCTTAAAGCAAATTTTCCAGAGAGAAGGGAGGAACTGAAAGTCTCACTCTTTGATGGGTCAGCTGGCTATGAGGACCCAACAAGTGTCTGTGAGGTCCAGCTTTTGGTTATGAGTTCCTCCTGCCACACTGCCCTGTGACATCTTAGTACTTGGTAGGCAGAGTATTCACAAATAGCATGACCACACAGCTCTCACCTATATAAATTTTACTTAATTTATGCTATGTAGTCTTACATCTCTACTCTTTGTACATGTGCTAAGCATGCATTTATTAAATGACTTGTAGATGTCCACATGATTTTCACTGCAAAAGAAAAGGCAGATAACATGATTTTTCTTGCCCTGGTAGAAAAGCCAACTGGTATCTTTAACCTGTGCCTTACATACCTTAGACTACATCTTTGTTACAAGTTTAACCATCCTCAAATCACTTATGTCAGCTAATTGATAAAATCATTTGATTTTTAAGTTTTTTTCAACATATGTTCACATGTGTACCTGCATATTTTGTGTGATTTATACAGAACTTAATGAGAACTATGTCCCTCATCTCTTCTTCTCTTTATTCTATAACTAGAAGAGTCTAGTTTCATTTCTACCCATGCCAGCACCTTCTGTGATTTGGCATTTTTAAAGAGAATTCGGGGTGTCAGGTATTCCCGTTGAAGAGGCTGTTCCTGGACCTCTGTCTAGATGGGGGTGGGGTGGAGGCCTACATAGAAAGCCAACTCCAAGAAAAGACAAGTTATCCTTTGTACCTCAATGGACAAACAACTGACTAACCAGGGAAAGGAATTCCAAGTCTAGTTGTCTTCATAGGCTAAAATTCAAAGGGGGGAAGCGCAGAGGATAAAGGAAAGAGAGAAAGAGAGAGCATCCAGGAGAGGCCACCAGCATAAATGCACTTTGTAATTCTTCATCTTGGAACTGACACCTCATTATAATACTTGTTCAAGCAAAATTCCAAATCCCTATTTAAAGGCTAGTTTCTGTTTTAAATAATCTTTACTTCAGAACATAATGAAGGGCAGAGGATCTCAACAATCTGGAAGCCTCCTTCCTATCAACAATCCAATGATGTTTAAGAGTTACTCAAATATATTTATTAGACAAGTTTATTGGAAAAATAAAAACAAAATTAGTAGCTCAACATTTTATTTTTTGTTGGTTAAAATTTTTTAAATATCCTTGTCAATAATTAGATACAGTATCTGAGCAAATCTTGTGATGTTACCCTCATTTCCCTTCTCTCTGTCCCCAATCCACTGGGGGCCTTCCTCAGTGGGCATACTGGATCAGTCCATGGATAGGAGGTTATGAACTGCACAAGAGGTAGCCAAGTTTTTTTTTCTCTCTCCTTTGTGTTTTGTTGCTGAAGGGAGCAATATCTCTGTGTATTCTCCCCAAATTTTTAGTTTTAAAATCAACACTACAGGGAACACTTATGGTGATGAAATAGGTTTACAATAAGAGTGCTTTGAAATAAATGCTACTAAGAAAGCCTCAAAAATGATTAGGTTTTATTTCAGGAGAAAAAAAATAAAACAATTGAACTCTGCTCTTGTCTTGTTTCAACACTATGTCCCTGTCCTGCCTCCTCCTGTAATAAATATTCTGCTGCCAGGCCTGCTGCTGACAATAATGGGGGTGAACTCTGCACCATGTGCATCCGTCATTATTAATGACCATGGCAGACAGAAACATAACTCACTCTTTTAGGAAGCAAAAGGCTAAAATGCTATCCAAATTTCCTTTCATGTTGCTTTGCTGGAAGAATATTTACATTGATCCTTTCTAACTTCACAAACAAAATTACTTTAGCTCAAAAAACTGATAGGCCGCAGGGAAGACACCTGTTGCCTTATGTATTTTAATTTTTTATCACAATTCCATAGTAGAATGTTTTAGGTAATACAATGCATATAATCTTTTTAATGCTCAGGTTATTAAAATTTTTTGATGGTAGAAAACATATTTTTACCCATATTATTAAATAATTATCCATATGATGGCACCACAGAATCTTCTTTCTAAAATACTAATTCTATACGCTGGGTTCATGAAAATATATAGCCATTGTAAAATACTCATTGCCTTTTAGTATTGTCTAATTAGGAAAGAAGCGTTAAAATATGTAATTTTTCATTAGCAAGCTATGTTAGGTATTTGTGTTTGAATTATAGAAGAAACATGCTTAAAGTATAATGTTTTTATGATCAAACCTCAAAATATTACAGAAATAAAGAAAAAATGTAGAGATAGGTGTTTCTTCAAGGACAGAAATCCTTATTAAGTCCTAAAAAAGTAAAGAAATGACTGTATTTATGTTGTGCTGAAAAACAGCCATCAAAGTCTGAATTAGTCATTTAACAGAGGAACAGGTGCCATTCTGGTAAAATAAAAATATATCCATTTATGCAAATATGTTGGTACAAAGTAATTCTTTGGTAACAACTTTCTGCCCATTTTCAACTTTAAGCTACAGACTATTATTGTTCTTTCAGTTCTTTTACGCATTAGTGCTTATAAAATGTGAGGGTTATTTTGATTTGTTAGAAATGGACTTTTCCAGAACATGAAGTTTAAGACTTCAGCAGACTGGGAGGGCTTGTTTGAAGCCACTAACATAGCTTTCTTTCTCTCTTGTCTTCCCACTGATCCTTACACTGTTTTACAGTTTAACTAACATAAAATTTTAGAAATGTCTGTTTTTTGTAATGGTACAGTTTACATTGTTATTAGTAGCTCTCACAGGGAAGTATAAAGCAACATCTGAAGAATAAATTTGTCTTTCAACAGATTTCTAGGAGACAGTGTTAAATATCTGAAAGATTTAAACATTCCTACCCTAAGTCCTAAACTAAAATGCTATTTTTCAAATGCAATGCAGAATATAGTTGGATATGCCAATGAATATCATGCATAGTAAATGAGAAATAATACCAGAGGAAGTCAGTAAAAAGAAAGACACATTAAAAATATGTAGAAGAAAATCCTCCATATCTAATGAAGAAATTTTACTCCCCTCCAGATACTACATTGTAGTAATTACCACATGGTTTGACCTGAGAGGATTCTCCTAGCAAGTCTTAAGGAAAGAAATACCATATTTTATGTGCAATTATTAGTAATATTCCAGCACTACCATTTTTAGCATCTAGGAAATAATGGCTGCATTATCTACCTATATTCATTTTTTTAAAAAGTTGAATCCACCCAAGCATGATTGATTTGAGGTTAGTTTTATAATGCCAGTCACCTATTTGAAATGGTCATTTTTAACTTCATCTTGATTAGGATGTCATTATATTGAAGGGAGGCAGCAGGTTTTGTATTGACAGAGGTTCTCTGCTAATTACCATAGGAAGGACAGGGAGGGGGTGAAGTCTGAGAGAAACAGGATGTGAGATTGTTTTAACAGGTCTTCTTCCAAGATTCTGTTTCAAATTTTGAGGATGAATCCAACTATCCTTATTTCATTCTTGGAGTATAGGGAGCCAGAGCAATACATTCTTTTCCCCATGCTTTTCCATATTCTTACCCTCTGCCCAAAGGCCCATAACAAACCAGATGACAGAATCAGGGCAAGCTGGTATTTGTCATTGTTTTTGTTAAATAAACTCTTGTCCTCAACATGATAAAAAGCCTCTGTGATAAAGTCCATTTCTTAGTCTCACTTAAATTTTAAGTAACCAAGACTAAAAAAGAAGTTATCAATAAAGATTTTAGAGACATAAAATCATTCAATTCAACAAATTGCTTTGAATCAAATTAGCCTGAAACACTTTATCCTTAAAACTGCAAAAATATTGTGATACTAAATATTCAATATTATCAGTCAGGCAAATTGGCTCAGGTCAAATGAACAAATCTAAAAAATGAGATTGCTAAATTTCTCTGCTTGATAGCTTTGTAATAAATAATGTGCTTCTATTCAATCTGTACATTAAGTCTTTTATGTGCCCTTAAGGCACTCTCTGATGGCTATACCCATTACAATGTAGCCATAGAAACTGACACATTTATTTCTTAGATTAGTGTGCCACTGAAAATATTAATATGATGCAGTAAATGGGGATTTAATCTAATCTACTGATGATAGGAAAAAGTTAGTAAAAGGTTGAGTACTCTTACAGAGAGGAAACATCATATCTGCGATAAGATGCTTGTTTCTGGATACAAAGATCAACCAAACTGCCTATGACATCTACATTTAAAGAGACCTTGTCTTCCTCAGCATGCAGGGTTTTCTGCAGCCTCAAGAATGCTTTGAAACTGCACTACATAGTTTTAGAGATGCTGCCACCTAAGTTGAAGCCCCTTTCTTCTGTGAGCCTACCTAGAGCAGCACACTTCTCAAAACATACTTGTGAAGCTTGGCACGCAGGCCCAAAGCCATTTTACTTTATTTTTTAAAATATTTCATTTATTCATTTTCAAGCAGAGAGAGACAGAGAGACAGAGAGAGAGAAGAGAGGAAGAGTCAGGGGCTTTAGCCAGTGCACAGGAACTCCAGATGTATGCACAACTTTGCACATCTGGTTTTATATGGATATACGGGACTTGGTCATTAGGCTTTGCAGGAAATGCCTTATCTGTTGAACCCTCAAGCCCCCCTCAAGGCCATTTCAGTGAATTTCATTTTGTTCAGATTTGAAGGAATTTAGTTAAGTCTTAGAGCTTTGTCAAGGGTTAAAATAAAAAGAAGCCAATTCTGTGTTATGTGTTTAGAGGAAACCCAGTAATCAAATTTACCCTTCATGCTGTTAATTTCCAACTCAAAATCAAATACCAGTAAATGTTCTTTGAATTGTGGGAACCACCTATGATGCTAGTGCCGCCTGATGCTTCAGAAGGCGCTGGCTCTGTCCCCCTTTACTCTGCTGCAAACTACATAAATTTCCAAGATATATGCTGACAGATGAAGCATTGTTGAAGAGCAAAGTACAGCACTTTGTCCTTGAAATGTTAACATGGAATACCATAAAGTATTCAAATAATAATTTACTCAGTCTTTCAGGGTAATTAATTAAAATGCTCGAGATGTTGGAGAAAATCACCTTGAGCTTATAAAACCGAGAGCCCCCACTTCTCTCTCTGCATGCAAGCTGCCCCGGCAGACCTACCACATGCTTTCCCAGTTATGGGGTTTGATTTCAGAAGATAATAAATAGCCAGGATCTAATTTTGCCATGTCACAACCGATTATGTTTCACAAGAAAAGGTGGAGTGCTCACCTACCAGATGAAGGTGAAACATAAAACCACTTTTATTTATGTCATGTGTCCACATTCAGCCCAGCCTGGCCCTGGGTACCCGGGAGCACGTGGACTTCCACTGCCATGTGAATTTATGTATCTCAAGAAGATGTCAAATATAAACATAAATTTAATCAAAGGGATGGAAACCTTTATTATATATAAAAACACATTCTTGACATGGAATATAAATTATTTTAATGTGTGTTTTACCACTTTTCAGAAGGTCACAAAGAAAGAATAAGACATTGAACAGATACAGCTTAGAGCTATATCTTAATTCAGGCAACCATTAATGATCTAATCTATTAGACTTATTTTTGAGAGTGGTCCTATTTTTCTTTAGAAAGTTCATTGCAGTTTGCTATAGTAATCAACTACACCATCATATCCAACTGGAAGGATAGGTAGCAGTGTGAAGAAAAACTCATGTTTTCAATGGGACTATGGTCAAGCCCTACCTTCTGAACCTCCATATGAAATGCAAGCTTCTAGATATTTTCTGAATCAGTCAGGCCAAAAATATTGTGTCTACATCATCAGTATAACGAATCCAACATTATATTTTGGGTACAGAAAGAATCAAAGGCAAACTTTGGACATCATAGTTCCTGTTTCAGTTCATGTCAGGAGAATGAAACAGAAGGCTGGTAACAATAGATTAACAAGCCCCGGCTATTACTCAGCCGTACCCCTTAGTTGGATAGGCTTTGGACAGAATTTTAATGACTAAAAAAATTGCATATGATGAATAAGGATGTCATTTTCAATTAACATGAACAAAGGACCATTCCCTTATTTGGCACACGAGGCAGCTGTGGTGTAAGGAGAGCTGGAGCATCCACAGATGGAGCAGCCTTGCTCTCAAGTCAAAACACACTGACGACATGTGGGGAGCTCTGCACTGACATGGCTCCAGTTTTTAGTAGGTGCTTAGCAGCCAAATGGTACAGACCGCACCAATGACCTTTAGTTCATTAAAAGTAATACTAATTTTAGCATCAGTAGTGAAATGTAGTACTTGAAACCTAAGACTAGGAAACAGTTTTCAGCATCGAAGTTTATATATAGAATAAGTGTAGAACTAAAAAAAAAATATAATAGCACAGTGATCAATCTGAAGTCAAGGTTTTAATAAAGTTACACTTTGATGTCATTTTGCAAGAATCCTGCTAAGAGAGCTTTAGGCTGATATGGCTCTGAATACATAATTAGGGCATATCACACGTGTATGACAAGAGTCTATGATGAAGAGGAAGAGAATGCCCATAGGCCATACTTTCTATCCTTGTGGTCTAATGCACAGGTTTAACACTCTGTACTGTAGTCCTTACCTTCTGGTCACTTCCTGTGGCATATTTTCTCACCTCAGTGTTGGTGTCAATCTCACTTTGATGCAAATCACAACACTACCCGCTTTTGGCTCTACAATAATCTAGAGGGTTCAGTTACAGTTCCTGCAAGTCCCATATGACACATTTATTTTATTTAACAGTGGGTGTGAATAAAAGTGGTTTCTCAGATTTAGGAACTGTCAGAATTTCATTCAGTCTTTGTTGGCCTGTATTATACCTCAGGGAAGCAAGATGAAGCAACTTAACCCAAAGCACTGAGACAGAAGTTCTATGAGAGAATACTGTCTTATGTTCTGGGAGCTTAAAGCTTTCTAGCCACCATTTTCCAAGAATGGCCTATCACATTGATGTTCTCAGTGATTCAGTGTGCTGGCCATCAGTGTGGTCAGGTACTATTGGTGGCACTATGTTCAAATACAAAGCTATTTTTCCCTCAACATATGTAGTGGGTATGGTAGCATATGCATCTAATCCCAGTCGAAAGCAGTTGAGGCAGAAGGATTGCCATGAGTTGGAGAACAGCCTCAACCACATGGCAAGGACCAGGGCAGTCAGGGCTGCATAGCAAGAGGCCATGGGATTCTAAGAGGAGAGTACTGAATTCAGTTGTATCTTAATTTATCTGACTAGCAAGGAGCTCCTATTGAAATATAGGATATACTACTGGGAAGATTCAGAAAATCATCAAGTTGGTGACTCATGGAAATCATTATCTGCACGAATGGCCTTGTGAGTTTTATTCTGAAGCAGGATATCATCATATGACCCCAGCTGGCCTCAAACTCTCCATCCTCCTGCTTATGTCTCCCAAGTGCTGGGAAGACAGGTGTGCACTAAACCCACAGCTGGAAGCCCTGTGATTTGCTCAAGTTCTGTTTAACTCAAAGGACTCTTTTATAGAACTCATCATCTATTCCAATACAAGATAATACCAAGTTCCATCCAATGTCAAGAGATGGGCACTGCATACATTGTACAGCCTATTTGTATTTCTCTATTTCAAGAATATATTATATCATTTATAAAAGGTGCACAATTGCAGTATGCAATAACTTAAGAGAACAATGTAAACAACATAACTTGAGTTTATTATATTACTATAGTGTTACAACAGTGATGAAACAATATCTTGTCTAAGAATACATGAGTTAATTCCTCATTAATTCAAAACATATCAAGAAAGTGTATTGAATATGAATTTTATAATAATACTCAGTTTTGAACAATATAGTTAAATGAAAGCACCTGTTGTTTGATTTACTTTGAAGACTAAAATATACTAAGATACTTCTCAGCTTTCCTACATTCACATCAGGCTCAGATTCTATGACATAGTGAAAATACTAGCACTTTCAGGAAGTCTATTACTATATGTCTATGTGTATTTCTAATTAAATTTTGAAAGAAAGTGACCAATCAGAGAATGCCACTTGCTTATTAATACTTGACATTAATGGGAATATTCCCCAAAGAAATGAGAGGCTCAGAATGCTGACAAAAACTGGATATTACTTTCCTAAAGTCAAGAGCTCCTCTAAGAACAAATGCAAGTTTCAACTGTCTTGACCAGTTTAGGATCCTAAGTGCTGCTCACAGATTCTTGATTCTGTTGTGGGTGAGTCATTTTCTCTCACTTTACAACATGCATTTCAAATAACCTCACTGTCAAACTCTCATTAACTAGGAACCTTGACCTGAGGAATGTTCTCAAGGACCCAAAATGCCTTTATCCTCACTGTTGACTCCATATGAAAAGCATCCGTGTCCTTTCTGGAATGAAGGCATGGAGGTGGCCTTACTTCAGCTCTGCTTCCCCACACTTCTCCTGCTGTGGTGTCCCTCAAGTTTCTTCTATCCATCACTAACCCATCCCTTGGAATTCATCTCTCAAAGTACCACTCCATTCTTTCCCTCACCTCCTGAGGTAAGTGCACTAGAAAAGCCTTCCACACCTCTGCTCTTAAAAGATTCCTTCTTGATCATTCCTTAGGCCAACTTGATCTGACGTCAAGACTCATATTTTTAAATAAAGTTTCATCAAACAATGAATTCCATGACAAATTATATGAATGCTTTTTCATCTTTATTTCATTATAGTAGTTATTCTTAGTGACATATTTTCTGAAAGTCAATATTCTCTTGGCTTCAATGATACTCCATTCAGGTTCTTCCTGATAAATGCCTTCTTGTTTTTCAGCGAGGTCTCTACGACTATCCGCCCTCTTAAAAACTAGTCCGTTACTCTTCATTCTGTGATCTCGTTGAGCTATTCCTTAAACAATACTAACAGAGCAGTGTTAGCCTAAGCTCATTCCCTGCTTACCTCCCTAAGGAAAACCTTTACTTAAGTGTAAAAATGGGCTTCATCACAGCACATCTCTTGGGTTATTGAAAGAATTAAGTGAGGCATTTTGCACAGAGTACTGTGCACAGAGCTCATATATGACTACTACATGATATTAGTGAATACTGGGATCATGTTGGAAATTACATGTTTCTCTCCATTGCTAGTATCCAGCTATTAGAACACATCTGATGTTTTTCTCCTTTATCCATTGCAGATTTTTCCTTTGATGGCCATAATTTATCAACACTGCCCCTTCAGTTTACTTTCTCCTTCATCTTCATCAATAATTTACAACATTTGTTCTAAGACACAGCACTTGTTTTCTTTCTCTACCTGCTGTGCTTCAGATTTGTGTATATTTAAGATAGCTTTGCTCTCTAGTCTGAGAGATTCCTAAGTGATGCTTCTTCTTCCTACCCTATCCTTCCTGCAAGTCTTGTTTGAAGTCAATGTTGCGACAGGACCTTTTCTCAGTGCACTGACTATCACATGATAAAATGAAATGATCTTCTGGTGTGTCTCTGCCCTAAGAGTCACTAAGTTTTCTGTACAGTGACTGTATCATACTAATCTTGGAGGCTTCATGCTAGAGCATACCTATGGAGGAACAGGTCTCTGTGGCGTGCTAACTGCTGATGAGTGGTATAGCTGAGTCCTATGAGAGTATGTTACTTTCATTTGGATTATTTCAGTTGCTAGAACAGATTTTATCTAAAGTTTACAAATATTGAGACATCAACACGTTTTCCATAAGCCTGAATAAATAATTAAATATTCAAAGCTATCTCTACATTATCATCACTTGGCCTTGGCGTCTAACAAATATACCTTGAAGGTTTCTCTTTCTTCTGTATGGACAGAATTCTTACTCTGACTCGCCTATAGCCAGAACATGCTAGTTTAAGCATGTGACCTTGCTTCTATATACATGTGCGTAATTACATCAAAGAGTTTGTTATTGGAGTGTGAAGCTATTGGCAATAATTTCCCCCTAATAATTTAATTGTTGATTTGAGGCAGAGTCTTGCTATGAATTCCTAATGAACCTGGTATGCTGCCTTTGAGCTCACAGCAATCCTCTTGGGATTACAGTCATATACCACTATGCACAGTTATAATCCAACATTTGAAAAACAACCTACAAGGAATCAATTCTGGACCTGATCAACTTTTATTGGCATGTTGGTAAATGGTAATAATAAGGTTTCCAGTAGAGAATGTCACATCATTTGCATGCAACTATTGACTTCTCATATTAAAGACAAATATTCACTCATGACATGAAAATACCAAAGGTTATGGCAATATAAGGGTAGGGCAACAGAGTATGGACTTTTAATTATTATGAAAAGCAAAATAAAAATAATATGACATTTAACATAACTCGAATTCTCTTAAAAAATTAATGTCCTATAGGCTCTGTAAGACTCAATAAGTGTATCTCTTTAACAAATATTTATGTTTAATTAGAAATAATAAACAGGAAAAGATGCACACTAACTTATTAGCAGATATTGTTACTCCAGGTAAAATTAAAGAGGAAAGCAACATTTATTTTGGTTATTTCTATAAATTTAAAATGTTACTCTAATAAGCATTAAAAGCATTGCATAATTTTAATGTTTGAATTATATAGTATAATAGTATGATAGTATGACATTATCAGGTAATATAATTGTATCTATTAGTATATTAGTTCAAATCTATAATATATTATGAATATTATAATCATATGCTATTACTATTCAATAGTTTTTCGATAATTCAGTTTGAAAAATTTACTATACTAGTTGTGTATTTTATTCTTATACTTATTATGTTATTATTATGATTAGTAATATTTAATGTAGGAAGACAATCATTAAAACATTTTTATTTTACTAGTTTCATTTCATTAAAAATTTTTTTTTGCAGTGCTGGATTTCAATCCCAGGTTCTTGCACATGCTAGGCAAGTTCTCTACCTTTCTAAGCTATATCCTTTGCCCAGTCTCAAAATCTTTAAGAAATGCAAACCAATATTGTCCTGTTTCAGTTCCAAAGGACATGTGAAGTGGTCCAGAGTATACTTTTAAAGGATTTGACATTTCTGAAGAATGAGCCACATTCCTTAAAGTCATCTAAGCCCCCAAGGAAGTTTACATTTCCATAGACAATTCTATAAAGAAAACATACATTTTAGTCAGTTTTAATTTTGATTTTTACAGAAAATACGTTCAACCAGCCTTTTGGTCATACTGATGTCACTACATTTGCTAAAGGCATACAAAGGCCACAGCTACAGTGTATTACAAAGTAGCAGAGTATTGGAGAGCATTATTCAAAATGTACTAATATTTGTCTTTCTTTTACAGTAGTGCCACTGTCTTATATCAACATTATAAAAATCTTGTATGGGGAACCATGTCTAATCATCTTCCAAGGGATTGTTATTTTATACTGAATTAAGTGATTGAGGTCACTTAATTATATCTCAAATAATCATAGAATATAATTTGACCCTGACCCCCCCACACATATATACACACGGGGGGAGAAAGAGAGGGGGAGACAAAAGGAAAGAGAGAGAAAGTACTTGTTTGAGAGAGAAGTTATTTGTTGTTGTTGCTGGTTTTCCATTAAAAAAATTCAGTGATATAGTCTAACCTAACATTCCAGCACATTATAAAAATGGCACTTAGGCCTTCAATAATAGTTTTCATACACTATCAGTGTTGACTTTATTTGCATTGAATTCTCCCAAGAAACCCTGCAAGAGCAACTATATTAATAATAATAAAAATGAAGCATGTTCAATAAAAATAGCACTCCTAAAAGGCAAAATAAATTAGCACTTCCTGAATGTCCTCATTGGACAGTGGTTGGGATGTCTTAGGGGCAGGTTCACAACCTCATGTCTGTAGAAATGCAGGGAAACTGAGGGTCTATGGAGTAGATACGTGGGCTTATTAACACTCTGGTGCTCAGGCCACATGATTGTCAGAAACTCCACTAAGCTCAACTTCAGTTCTCTTGGTTGTGAAATGGAGATCCAAATATCCTTCCTTCCCCTCCCCTCCTCCACAGCATTACTTTACATGTCACATGCATGCACAAAGGCATACAAGGGGTTAATGCCAATTAAAGGATAATTGCTCATTATCAAGTTACTAATAAAAGTACAAGTGGAATGGTAATATCTCTTTCACCCTCTTATTATCACCTGGTAAAACAGACTAACATGGTTTCAAAAAATGACTCTAATTAGCTTAATTTTTAAATACCCATTAGCACTTCTAATAACATTAGCGACCAACTGAATAGCTCTGACTCCACCTCTAACATGCTGGGAGTTACTAACCCAACTCAACTGCTTTACACTGTCGCAGTTTACCTTCTACTAACCTCAAACCAAAGCTACAAGTGACAACAGATACAGACATCGTCTCTCGATGTGAAAGCAAGTTCCTCTTTCCCTTTATGAAATCCTAACTCTAATATCTTAGAAGCAATTTTGGAACCCTTGTGACACTCACACAAATCACGAGTCTATAAGAGAGTTAAAAGACTAAAACTCAACTCAGAAATCCACAACAAAGCTAATGGGACTCCTGCTTTGCAGAAGATGGTTAAAAGATCATTTCCGGTAATTTTGGAGTGAATTAAAGGTCACTAGAGGTCTGCATGTGTGCAGGCAGAGAGCTCTTAGGCTGCCTTGCCAGACTTAGAGCCCATCGAGGGGGGCTCAGAGCCAGGCGGGACCACTGCAGGGGGACTTACATCACCTCCTTGGGAAAGCCCCCTTCTTTCCTAGCCTGTATCCAATGGGGTCTCTTTTTACAGAAGTCTAAAGGCACCTTGGGTGGAATTTCTAAATCTGGCTTCTCATGGGGACTAGGATATCAATTTATAAATATGATAAATTAATCTGAATGAGTGGATTAGAGGCAGCACAATCCCAGGTGAGATACACATTTCTCTGGCCCACTTGAGGCAATTCTCGGCTTTGATCTGAGGGTTTGTAGGTGACTAAAGTGATCCTAGATCTATATGGAAAGCCTAGATCAAGAAGCCCTCTGACACCTCCTTGTTCAGATGTTTCTGAAGTGGCGCCATCTCGTGCTCTCTGATAGCTGGTCTAAGACCATAACCTTGTCACACTCGAGACTGTCTGTCAGTGGTGTTACCACAATGCCGCCATGGCCACCAAAGTCCAAGGAAGCCTAAGGAATGCTCTTCAGTGAGTCTCAAGAAGGGCTGGAATTTATGGACAGTGCAAGCTCCTCCAACAGGGCTAATGAGGCATGGTGAGTTCTTTGTTGTGACAATGACAGAACTAATGCCTTCTGACTGTCTGTGTGGTGCAACCTGGGAGGCAATTCACACAACCAGAGTCTTAACCTCACCATACATTCTATAAATGAAATGCTACCATTACTTCCTTTTCGCAGACAGGAAATGGGGTGCTGAGATGTAAAGAAACCTGCTCACTTTCCCATACTGTTCTCACTTCAATCTCTTTCATACCATGCTGAACACCAGAATTATTTTGTAAATTCCATATGTCTACCTTAACTCAAAAGTGGGCATGGAAGTGATTTCCAATACAGCTGAGTAGTTTTATAGGATGGGGGGGGGGGGAGGAAAATCTCCAATATCTCAATTTCTGGAGAATTAAAAGTAAATTAATTTAAAAGTTTTAAAACATGTAAACATTATGGTTTATGAACATATGATGTTATTTTCTTGTTTCCATATGCCATACACAGAAAGGTTTTATTTTTAGTAGCTGCTTCAAATCAGTTTGCCAAAGCATATTGTTACTTTCCTATCCTACAAGATGGATCTCTAAATCTTGATTAAAGCATATCATTTATCTTTGAGTTTACTTAGTTATGGCCTCATTGGATCAAGGAAGCAAGAAAGGAGAATTGTGTTGCCACTAAGGTAAGAGATGTAAGAATAGTGAGCTGAAGTCAAAGTAGAAGGACAGCTACTTGGAGCATCCACAAATATGACTTCCTGAGCACTGATGGAATTGGGTCCACTGAGTTAAATGGAACAGATATAGAGCTTGGAACAGCCATAGAGCTATGAAAGGGTTTTTTTTTCCTCCATTTTGTGAAACTTTTACAAAGATATTGAACCATTAATTCCTTCAAGAACAGAACTTCAGGAATTCTAGAACATATGTGGGTACACGTGAACCCAAAAGATTAATTGGACTGAAAATCTAGAGCTAGGAATATCTGTTTGTTTTCATACTATTCTCTCTGCATTTCTTTTCTTTTCTTTTCTTTTCTTTTCTTTTTTTTTTTTTTTTTTGCAACATATCTCATCTCCTCCCCCAACCCACCAAAATGAAGACCTTCTTGATGTCAGGAGCTCTGCCTCTTAGAAACTTGCTCACATATGTGTAGATAGTGGAGCAGGCTGATAGAGGACAGGTGCTTTCTGAGAGTCTGTAGAGTCCTTACTTAGAAACAATGAGCTTGTTCCAGCTACATAATAATACTAAGAATGGTGACAGCAAATCTACAAATGGGCCAGGACACTGTTTTAATCAAGACAGCTGGGTCTGGTTTCTGGTGTTTCTTCAGGACTCTTCTCAGCAGTCTGGGACTCATGGCTCCTATTCCCATATTCCCTGGTATAATCCCCGTGGTATTCAAATTCCCAGACTTTTTCCAACCCTTGATTCATCACTCACTCTCCTAGTACAATGAAGTATCACAGAAATGCTTTATCATTTACCACTTCAGTATGCTCAAGTTGTCTTTTGTCCACCAATGGTTCAGGAATACCTCAGTGGAAAATAAGTTTTCTGGTTCAATGGCATAATGAAACCAGGGAAAATTATGATCAATGTTTGCCAAATTATGTTTTGCTCCTTAGAAGTCGCCACTATTGTGCTTGCCAGTCATTACACTAAATCACTGTGGCTTATTGTGCTATGTAAGAAATGTTAACAATGTGAGGTGTTGCTGTTTATAATAGAGAGGATACTGGTTGCTAAAAACCTCTTGAAATCATGAGTTTATTTTTAATAAAACCATGGATCCCCTCATCCTTGGCCTGGAAAAAGACCTTAGGGGGTGATCAAGCCCACAGTTTTAGAGGGAAAAGATGAGGATTAAGTAGCTTGTCTGCATTGCGTTGAGGTCTACCATTAGCATCTAGCCCTGTGATCCCAGCTCCATCATTTTACACATGGAGTTAGCTACAAATGGTACCATCCAGTGATCTGATTCCACTGTTATCATTAATTAGAAATATGTATGAATATACCTAGAGACACCAAAAACTTTGTACCAAATTAATTTAGAGTTATGTATTGAAAAGTATTTTCATATATGAAGCATTATGAAAAATAAACGTTATAAATAATTACATGCATATTTCTGGATATTTGACATATACATACCTAGAATATTAACATTTGGCTGAATATTTTTCAATTTTTCAAAGATTTCTTTGCTGGCCTTGGATACCGGGAAACACTGGTGACTATACTTAAAACTATTTCCTATTGTTTATATTTTAAATATCATAACTTTATAGTATACATTCTAATAGGCAATTGTTCTAATATTTGGGAATGAAATGAAATTGGAAAAAATTATTACAGAAAGTTACAGACTATATCATATGGTTCTCACAGTCAGATAAGCCTCTGTTTGGAAAGCTCTCAAAGTCCCTGAAAACTGGCTTTTGGAGTGAGGGAGGGTGAAAGGAAAGAGAGACAGAGGGGGAGAGAGAGAGAGAGAGAGAGAGAGAGAGAGAGAGAGAGAGAGAGAGAGAGAGAGAGAGAGAGAGAGAATTTCTCTTTGCAAAATTAAAGAAGGATTCTTGATCTTATTATTACATGTATTCCACATTTGAAAATACTGCATTCCAGCCATATCTTTTTTTTTCTTATAAAATGCAATTATGGAGAATGGAAGAGCTTTTGAGCCAATGACTTGAAGTAGAAAATGTTAAACAATCTCTCTCAGGGCAAAGGAGCTTGAGCATTGGTGACATCATAATTCTTGAGTTGCTACAGACACAAGCACACACATGAATATTGTGTTATTTTCAAGCCTTTCTCTTCGACAAAGATCACAAATAGAGATTCAACCTCCTTAAACACATGGGCCTAATTCTGCATGCTGTTATAATGAAGTCCTTTGAATTATTATAAATGCTTGGACATTAAAAATTCATCAGCAAGGAGAGAGAGGTGCTTTCTATTTGTGGTGTTCTGAATTTAAACAGAACACGCTAAGAATGGCTGATTGTCCCGCAGAAGCAGTGCTGACAGCCATCAGCAGGTCTGTGCAAATGGTATTTGGAAAAGGTAATAAGAGCTTCAGGAGTATATTTCAGCCTGTATAATAAAGTAATTGTGAAAGTGTAATTGCAGTCTGCTTCCACACCACATTAGGGTAAGGAATGAGAGGGTAAGAAAATATGAGACCCAGAGAATTCTATTATAAGCCATTTCTGTAATGCTTGTCTCACAGAATGCACAGAATTCGTCAGAAAAAAAATAATTTTAAAATGAGCAATGGTGTTTACCTTTTGAAATCCATTATGATGAACCTGAACAAAATGAGCAATGATTATGTTACCATTTTCCAAACACCCTGAACTTCTGAATGGCTTCAAATATAAAAACAGCATTGAATCATGTGAAGCAACTGATTTCAGCCCATGAAAGCACTAAAGAGAAAACTGAGTATAAACCCCATTCTTTATTATTTTTAAATGATACCTTGGTCAAATTTCCAAAGATTTAAGTATCTGCAAGATTATAATTTCATTTTTTAAAAATGTATTCTTTGACTACTTCATAAATAATCACTATTAAGTTACAGCACCCCATAGGCTATCAGTAGCTCTCCCAGCACCCAGCACCTCTTGAGAAGGGACGGGGCATACAGGTCTTCTCTCAGTCCTCTCATTGAGATTACAGGAATGGAAAAAGTACAGAGAAGGGAAATGCATGAATGAACACAGGGATATATTAAGCTCCATAGTAGCAGTATTAAGATAGGATAGTGAAATTATCCTTGTCATTCTTGGTTTACTCATCTTGTTTTAATAAGGTTACCTAGATTATTTCTAAGAGTGCTACTTCAGCAAGTGCAGTTTTTTTTATTGTCATAATACAAGCGTAATTGCTAGAACATAGTGACATCTCAGACAATATTTAGTGACTAACACTGACATGCACACATAGTCACATTTCTATCAATGACAATGGCCCCATAAGATGACATTGCCCAGTGATACGCTATGTAAGCACACGATTATGTTCACAAGTGAAATCCCATAACAACACGGTTTTCAGAACATACCTCATCATTAGGTGATGTACAGCTCTATTTAGAAATATCATATCATTTGCCAGAAGTTGAGACCATGGCAGCCTTTTGCCACAAGTGCCAAAACCCACACAGGACCTGGAACCAGGTATCAAAAATCTGTTTCTAACTGTCATTAATTTTTGTTCCATTTTAATGGGGACTTGTAAATAAATTCTATAACCTATAGCTATATACACTGCACATTTTCCTACCCTACCATTTCAGAAAAAGAAAAAACTTTCAAAATATCTTAAGTAGGAGAAAACTGCCTTGATTTGGATAGAAGCGAAATTCAAAATGCTCATCAGCTTATAGTGAGTGTTTTGGAGAAAACAAATACCTGTTATTAGGAAGGGATAGCTATAGATTAGTATAAAATTTAATTATATAATTTAAAATATTAATTATATAAATATAATTATATATTCGTTATATATGTAGATATAAATAAATCTGTCGGTTTTTGTAAAAACTCATTTCAAAATACAAATGAAGAAAAACTGAGGTAAAGTGTTTTCACAAAGAAACTAGAGCTGGGAAGATGGCACAGTGGTTAAAGGCATGCACTTGTATGGCCTGCTGGCCAGGGTTCAATTCCCCAGTACTCATGTAAAGCTAGATACACAAAAAGGCACAGGCATCTGGAGTTCATTTGCAGTGACAAGAGAACCTGATGTGTGCATACTCTCTCTTTATCTCCTCTCAAATAAGTAGATAAAAATAAAAATAAACTAAATAAAAGAACTGTGATTTAGTGTTCTGCATATAAGATAGACCTACATTCACTGGGAAATCTTTGATGCCCACAGCATCATTCCTCCATCTATGCTGCCTGTTCTCACCAAAGCTCTTGCCTTTGCAGTGCATCCCAGTCCTAAAGACAGTGGACAAGGATGAGGCCCAGAAATGGAGCCAAAGGTGGTTGAGATAGAGTCTGGGAAAACTCATCTAAGAAAGTAATTCAAAGTTGCAAATTAAGTTAGCTATCTGTAAAAGGGGGTGGAGAGTCCAAGTCTCCGCCATGGTTTGTGTTAAAGGTTCCATTTGTCCCTCACTAGCTCCCACCTTCACCACCTTCAAACCATCTCCATTATTATTTCTTCAAGTTCATTTCCCTTCCTTGGACTTTCTTGTTTCTGAGCTTAGGTTTGATAATGATTCCCAACAATACTGTACCACATCTACTACTTAGTCCATTAGTAAGCATTACTTGTGTGGTAACAGAGGCCTTTTCTTCTCCCAGTGACATGTAGGTAATGATTGCCTTTATCCTTGTCTTTTTTCAAAGTATAGCAGAGACTAAGTGACAGTCAGGGAAAGAATTAGACGGGTTGAAATACTGTTTTCTCTTAGAGAAATACCCTAATAAAAGAAACTCCCACAGGCTTCCAACTTGAATTATTAATTAATTAATTAATTAATTAATTTTGAGACAGAGAAAATGAGGCAGAGAAAGAGTGAGTATGGGCACTGCAGGGCCTCCTGCCACTGTAAAGGAACTCCAGACTCATGTACCACTTTGTGCATCTGGCTTATATGTGGGCACTTGAGAATCAAACCCCTGGCCTTCGGGCTCTGCAAACAAGTGTCTGAGCCATAGCTCCAGCTTCCCCAATATATATTTTTACATAATAACAAAAACCATTATGTTATTTTATGCTTCTCAAACTCAGATACATAGAAACAAAACATTATGCCTAGACAGAAGACCCACAGAACATAATATAAGGTTTTCTCAGAGCAGAGTACTTGACTCTATTCTACCTGATAGCAAGTATCAACTTTGCATTTAACATGGAGATGTTACATTAGACATGAACATGTTACTGAGCATAACATATCTTGTCTTTTTTTCCTTGGCAGTTCTGGGGCCTCAGGAATAATATGGAAGAGATCGATATATAACCCTGGCCCCAAACTCACATATTTCTTACAAGGAGCCTTCTAACACCCATGTAGATCAATCACAGAGGTCTTGTTCCTCCTCCTGTCCAGAGTGCACTCCCTCCCATTAGTAGGTACTTAGGTAGAAAAGGGAGAGAACTTTCAGAGAAGATATTGGAAAACTGTGATATACAATATAGTTGATTGAAAGTTCTGAAAAATTTTAATATACTCCCCACAATGACTAATAATATGTGTACTAATCACTGAGCAATAAATTACTAATACTTTTGGTAAAAATTGCACTGCAAATAAAAGACCAAAAATTATCTGAGCAGCTATTGTCACACAACACCAAGAGATCATGCTTAATCCAGAATGGTAACCAGCCTCCAGATGGTAGCATGTGTAGTGCTGGAAGGCGTTACATGAGCTGCCAGGGGAAACTGACAAAAGATATTCCAAGAAAGCAGAGGTCACTGTTATACAACACTGAATGATGCTACTAGAACACTGAAGACATTGCTATATGGCAGAGACCAGTAAGACAAGAAGTGCTCATCTGTGCAATAGTGGAGCTAAACCTAGGTGGGTAATCAATGGTTTGCTAATTGGCTAAGAGATCCACTCAGTGGCAGGCAAACCTTAACTGGAACTGAGATCCATGTTAAATCCATATGAGGACCAAGAGCCTGGGCTCCAAGGGGAAACCCCCACTAACCAGAGATCTACAGAGAGGCTATACTTACTAAATCTTGGCAAATTAATAAAGTTTTTAAACTGATCTCACTCTCCATTAGAGAGTATGTTTGTATGTTTCAGAAGCCAGGCAGAACTATGGACAAGCCAATCCCACCAACAGGACCTGACATGTTGCTTGTCACCCAGACAGAAGATGAATCACCCTTAATTTATTATATAGAGCCCAAATGAAAACTTTGAGAAAGTGGCAAGATGAATGAGAGACCTACCTCCACACCAGTCAGATAACCTGGGAAAGCAGAATGGAGATACACTCTGAGGATACCCAACATATTCCAAAGCAGAAATCCAGAGATTCTTAAGACCTCAACAGTGAAGCAGACTTGAAACTCACCCACCATGACTCATGGATCTGAATGGAAGAGGTGGGTGGAAAGATTGTAAGAGCCATGGTGGGGGAGAAGACCCAGAGCCATGGCCACCCTCAGCAACAACACACAAAGGAAAAAAAATTGGCTACCTCTTGTACAATCCATAACCCCCCTAACCCATGGACTAGTCTTGTAGGCCCACCTAGGAGGGCACCCAGTGGGTTGGGGACAGAGAGGACAGAAATGGGGGCACTATCACAAGATTTCTCATATGATATACCTAATTATTGACAATAAATATGGGGGAAAGCCAATGTTAAATAAAAGAATGTATAGTTCTTTACAGTGTTGTATAATGTTGCCCCCAGAAGCCATATATGATTACAGGAAAATCCCAGTGCCAGTGGAAGAATACTGCCCAGTGATATGTGGGTCAGGGAGGAACTTGAAGCCTCCAAAACAATACAGGTTATTGCCATAGTTCTTGGTTTCCATCAGAACTAGATTGGAAGACCCTAATGCTAAAAACACTCCATGCTTCAATTGAGGGAATCTAGGAATTCAAGCTGGAATTGAGCTGGAAGCCTCCTTCTTGATCTTAAAATGTGCTGGGAACTGCTCTACAACCTGCTAAGAAAGAAATGTCATCAATGGTTTTAACCATCAGTGAACCCTGTGAGATATATATATAAATATAAAACTAGCCAGGGATGATGGGGCCCAATGGAACAACAGTGGCATAATTGCTATGGTGTTATGGGACTAACCAACTGCTCTCTGATTTTATCTGAGGTCCATTCCATGTGAAGGAATTTGTACCTGGTCCTTATCCTATGGCTGGGAAAGTCCTAGTCCCTAGTGAGGAAGCTACTACTGTTGTTTGACTAAATTGATATTTTGTGGCCAGCAAGTTGCCCTCGAATTATTTGTGTTTGTTTCCAGAGATTAATTTCTGATCTCACATTCAGATCAGAAGCTTCTTTTTGCAAATGGTGGTGGCTCCTGGAGAGATTCAAAAAGTCATCAAAGTGCTGAGAAGAAGTGACCATTGAGTGCTCAGTGCTAAATGAGGCTTCTCCATTATGAGCTGCAAGGTTCAGGGAACATTGTGGAGATAGGTTGGAAAGAATGTGCAAGAGCCAAAAGAT
>PVHP010005832.1:0-63553 GCA_004024765.1 Zapus hudsonius
AAAAAAAAGAAAAAGGGAGGAACTGCATGCATAGTTGGAATGAAAGGATAAAGGGTAGAGAACCTAGAATTACATGTGAGGGATTATGTAGATTAGGGTGGCCTCTGGGTGTATGTGAGGGATTATCGTGATTAGGTTAATTGAGGTGGGAGGACTCATTTTACCTGTAGGGAGCATCATTCCGTGGGCTGGGCTCCTGGACTGTATGAAAAGGAGAGAGCAGGTTGAGCACCATTCTTTGCACTGTTTAGCTTCTTTACTTCTGGATTGAATGTGGCCAGCCCCTGACATCACACCTTTCCTTACCTGGAACTGCAAGATGAAATAAACGTTTCCACCCTTAAACTGAGTTTTGTCAGCTATTTTGTCCCAGCAAAGAAAAGTTGATTGATACACCAAGCCAAGAAGCCACTTGTGTGAGAAAGCGGTGTGACCTGAGAGAACAGGATAAGAGCCTCCATTTCTCTCGACAGTGCTGGCTATTGTTAAGTTCTTTAATTTTTGCTTTTTGGTCTAGTGCAAAGAAACATTTCATTATTATTTGAATATATACTTTAATTATTTATGAGGCTGAGCATCTTTCCAAATAATGTAGTAGTTATTTATATATATATATTTAAATTATTAAGTGGAAACTTTGTGTGAACAAGTCATGTGTTGGTACCACTGTTTCCCTTCTCCCTGCCCCCATTCCACTGAAGGCCCTCCTGTGTGGGGTTGCTGGTGTGCACTGTGGGGTTTAGTGCCATGAGTTGTGCAAGCAGCAGTCAGTCATTGGGTGGGGTGCAATGTCTCTGGATAGTCCCCCCACCATGACTCTTACAATCTTTCTGCCTCCTCTTTTGCAAAATTCCCTGAGTCATGGTGGGTGAGTTGAAGTCTGCTGTAGTGTTAAGCTCTTAGCAGCTTCTGGAATTCTGCTTTGGAACGTTTTGATTATCCTCAGTGTCTGTCTCCATCATCCTGGCTCAGGCTGTCAGGCTCATGCCTCTTCCTCTGTGGTTTCACTGGGGCACTATGGGTGGTTCATCTCTTGCCAGGAAGTCAGCTATCATTTCTGGTCTTGTTGGTAGGATTAGGTTGTCCTTGGTTCTCACTGCCTTCTTGTCCCTCACCACCCTGGGGTGCACAGGCACAAGCTTGTTTGCATTTTTAAAAATTTTCTTTTTTTACGTGTGTGTGGGAGGGAGGGGGTATATGCATGCATGTGTTCTTGTAGTGCCTCATACACTCACCTGCCTTGGTGCTCGCTTGCCCAGGGTGGCTGGGTGGAACACCCAGTGTCGGCTACCTGTGGCTCTTCTGGCTGGTCTTGTTTTTGAGCTGGAGTCGATCTTTTTCCTGTTTCTGAGTGGGACTGGGTTTATAGGGGTATGGGTGCTGTGGCCGCGCTGTTTTATATGGGATCTGGAGATTTGACTTGTTGTCAGGCCCTCATCCTTGTAAGTAATCCCTCCTACCCACTGAACTATCTCTTAGCCCAGTTGTTTACATTTTTAATAAAAATGTTATGCCTCCATTTTTTTTTATTGTTTTGCTAGTCTTTGCTTTTGAAAAAATTGTATCATCTTCTCTCTCCTACTGTTGGGTCTGGGTACACGCAAATGAAGGAGCAGGAACCAAATGAGCTCAGATGCAAAAAAAAAATATTGTCTTGGACTTTCAAGCTAATCAATTAGGGCCACAATCAGACTCAGGAGCTGGCACTTCATCCCCGAAGTGTTGGCTCGCAGGTTTTTTAAAGAGAAAAACAGGTGCTGGCCAGTGGCCTGAGGGAGGGAGGAGTTGGGGACTCTTTTAACAGGATTGGTCAGGTCCAGGTGAGGAGATGTCCTGAGATTCACTCTTAGGAACTAGTGGTCTCAAAAATCAGGATGTTGGCAAACTCTGCCATGGTGACTTTAACAGGACTGGTTGGACCCAGGGGTGGGGGAGGGTAGCAGGGACCTGCAGTTACAGCAGCAGCTAGAACAATAGTACATTAGTCATCTTGCCATGGCTACTGAGGAAACTAGAAACAGGTAGCTTATTTTGATCTAGGTACTGGGGGAAACTAGGAGCTGATTGGTTGGGTTGGGGGCCCAGGATAGTTGCCAGTTTTTCCTGGAACAAGGGGTTACAGAGAAGTCATAACAGTTAGCAAAATGGAGGCCCTGTGGCCAACCCAAGCCCTTCACTATTTTCCCTCCTTTTTCCTTCTTCCTCTTCCTCTCTGATTAGTTATTTTCAAATACTATGCATATTTATTTATTTATTTATTTAGAGGTAGGGTCTCACTCCAGTCCTAGAATTCACTCTGTAGTTCCAGGCTGGCCTTGAACTAACAGCGATCCTCATACCTCTACCCCCTGAGTGCTGGGATAAAGATGTGTACCCTAAACATGTTTACTTTTTGTAGTTTCATTATATATTTTAACATCGTGATAGTCAGAGATCCTTTCCTCTTGGTGGGAACTTTCCTGGCCATTTTCACATTTTAATTTTTTCTGTTGAATTTTATTAGTACATTTATTGACCCCTTCCCCCACCCCATTCCACATGTGATTCTGAAATCCAGCTGGCATTTGAGATTGTACTGGGTTTACAGATATGTTTAGGAGCAGTTGACATCTCTACAACATGGAATCTTTTATAGTCTTTTTATTTTAAGAACTCAAGTTGTTATCATAGAGCTTTTGTGTATAGAGTGGGCTGTTTCCCTGTGTCCATCCAGGTTGGGGCTGGCGCAAAGGGAAACGCTTGAGTTTGGAAGGCAGAGCCGACTCAGCAGTTTTTGCTTTTGGAGGAGGTCATGGTTAGAGGTGATGAGAGGCAGACAGAGAGACGCTAGTGGGCTCCAGTGGTTTCAGCTCTTTCTCACTTTGTGTCCCCTTCTTTTAATCTGGCTCCACTGATTAAGAGCAGCTCCAGCCTATTTAGCTGTGACACCACAGTGACCGTTTGTATGTGGAAGCCATAGAGTTCTGTAGGTTGAAGGCTTGCTTCTTATTGTAGTACCACTTTGAGCAGCCGCCTGTGACTTCCCTCCTCATCCTTCTGAAGGCGCTGACCTTCTATCTGGCCTAAAACTCTAGGAGGTGGTGACTCTTTTCTGATCCTAAATGTCACCACTTTGGGCCTTTACTTCCCCATTTCTTTCACAAGCCAACAGGCTCAACCTGATTGGATGGCACTCCTAGAGACCCCGCTTCCTTTCTTGAATTGTTGGACATGTCCCATTTACTTAGCTGCTCTTTTCTCTTATTTATGACTGCAATATTGTTTTCTTCATATAGATCCTAAATCTTTCCTTTAGTATTTTACCGTCTTGTCTGTTTGTTGTGAATTTAATATCCCTTCCCTAATATTCAAGCTGGACCCTTCTCAGCGTCATTGAACTTGTTGAAATTCGTGAAGTGACACTTATGGCTTGCTCCAGCACTCATTTGAGATCATTTTACACAAGGCCATCTTTTCAGTGAAGCCTTCTTTGGTCACCTCGTGTAAAATTGCAACCCTCCTATACAACAAGCCATTGCCCCTATTTTATTTTTAACCCAAGCACTGACCAGCACTTAGCATGCGATTTATTTTTCTTATTTTACTTCTTTCTTCACTTGGATATAAGCTCTTCAAGGACCAGGATCTTTCTTTTTTTATATTTTACTTATTCAATTTCAAGCAGAGAGATACAGAGAGTGAGAGAGAGAGAGAGAGAGAGAGAGAGAGAGAGAGAGAGAGAGAGAGAGACAGAGAGACAGAGAGACAGAGAGACAGAGAGAGAAAGGGGCCACCACCTTGTGGGTCTGGCTTATGTGGGTCCTAGGGAATTGAACCAGGGGCCTTAGGCACTGGAGGCAAGTGCCTTAACCGCTGAGCCATCTCTCCAGCCCGGACCAGGATCTTTCAAATCTGGTTTGTACATTGCTATATGTCAATGCATATAATGGTGCATGGTGACTGATAGGTACTTAGAAAATATTTTCTGTGAATGAATATATAAAAAGTGATTCATTTAAAATAAGTTGGCATAGAGTTTGTTGCAGTCAGCTTTCTAGTTGCTGTGCAGGAAGAATCCAAGCAAAAGCGGCTTGTGGAGGAATGGGTTTATTTGGCTTATGGACTCAAGGGGAGACTCCATCCTGGCAGGGAAAACGATGGCATGAGCAGAGGGCTGGACATCACCTCTGCCACAGCACTGCAAACAGCGGCAGGAAGGTGTGCCAAATACTGGCAAGGGGAAGCTGGCTTATAACCCCCATAAGCCCTCCCCAACAACACAGCTCTAGTGAGGTTCTAATTCCCGAATTGCCATGAGCTGAGGATCGATCATTGAGAACACATTCATTTGTTTGTGGGGGACACCTGTATCAAACCATGACAGTCTGCCCCTGGCCCCCACAAACTAATAATCATTCAAGATATAAACACAATATGTTCAGCTCAACTCTTAAGTCCCTGCAGCTTTCAACTGAGCCATAATACCAAAAATAAACCCGTAATGGCACAGAACATTCACAATGCAAAACATGAGGCACAGCAAAAACAGACTGACCAATACAAGATTTAAAACAAACAGGGCACCATCAATCTCTAACTCCAAGTTCAATGATTCTAACCAATAAGTCTCTCGGAGATTCAAATCCACCCCTCCAGCTCGGCTACTCACAGTCCGGGAAAATGTCATCTGGTGCTGGCAGCTCGCCTTGGCACCCATCCATAGTCCTGGAATTCACTGGGTCTCCATTGCAACCCACAGTTCATCCTCATGGCTCCATCGGGCTCCATGCAGGCAACCTTGCACACCTGCTTCACACGCCGATGGCCATTTTTCAAAAACAAAAGTGTGTTGCAAATCCATTGACCCTCTCTTTCTAACCAATCTCCATTCCACAGAACCAGGTGGGCTACCAACTTGTTAATCCAGGGGGGAACAAAGCATTCAGGCCCTTTACTTCAAAGAGTCTGCATTCTTCCTGTTGTTTCAATGCAGACCAGCTGGCCCAATCTCAATGGTTGTCATCTCTCAAACAATTGCAGGTGAACGGGCAGCAGTTTCGACCCAAAGATCTTCTTTCTGTGCCATCTCCATCTGTTCATACCAGTCCACTTTACGTAAAACAACCCTGCACAGATTTCCAGGACACAGGCAGGCAGAAGGCAGCAAGTCTCTCACGCAAACTGCTTCTGGCACAGTCCTGACCAAGTTCTTTCTCCCCCTCGTAAGCCAAA
Organism: Zapus hudsonius; assembly: GCA_004024765.1. NCBI lineage: Eukaryota > Metazoa > Chordata > Mammalia > Rodentia > Dipodidae > Zapus > Zapus hudsonius. The sequence continues at coordinate 5,212 of PVHP010005832.1, forward strand.
CCTCATAGTCCATAGTTCTCATTACATTCAGCTCTTTCAACTCTGACCAGAATGATCCATGAAGCTGTACTCACAACACTGCGAGGCATCTCTTAGGCCGAGATTTCAAGTCCTTCCACATTCCTCCTGTAGATCACTTCCAGAAGACCAAAGCCACAAGATCAGGGTTCTAGCAGCAACAGATGACCCCACGTTCTGGTACCATAACTGTTGGGGTCAGCTTTCTAGTTGCTGCGCAGGAAGAACCCAAGCAAAAGCAGCTTGTGGAGGAATGGGTTTATTTGGCTTATGGACTCAAGGGGAGACTCCATCCTGGCAGGGAAATTGATGGCATGAGCAGAGGGCTGGACATCACCTCTGCCATAGCACTGCAAACAGAGGCAGGAAGGTGTGCCAAATACTGGCAAGGGGGAGCTGGCTTATAACCCCCATAAGCCTGCCCCAACAACACAGCTCTAGTCAGGTTCTAATTCTCGAATTGCCATCAGCTGACGACCGATCTATCAGAACACATTCATTTGTTTGTGGGGGACACCTGTATCAAACCATGACAGCGTTTAAGCGTATCCTGGTTAGAGCAGGGGAAATGAGAGATTGTGAAAGAGGCAGTAGGAATGGGAGGGGAAGGGAGAGGGGGGGACTTATACAATAAGCTAAACCAATAATGAATCCAAATCATAAAATCCTTAGTTTCATACAGTAAGCTCTTGAGAAAGAAGTGGGCATTGTCTAGTAAGAGGGGGCGTGAATGGAGGGGAAGAAATCAAACCCCATGAAAAATTGGTCAGACCTGTAACTCCCTGTCATTGGATCCTTCCCACACTGAGCTGTGGATCAAAGAGACCTATAAGGTCCCCAAAACAAGACAAATTTCTGTCAAAGCGCTTGAATATCCACCCTAGGCCAAAGGTAAGATCTTATTGCTGAAGAAACCACAGAAAGACATTGAACAACACCGAGAGACCCTTCAAGAGATGGTACATGGAGGAGGATATCCAGCTGATTGGGGATGGGGAGGGGGGGCATTGAGGAATTGGGGATAACAGCTCATTGTTTGCCCACTGAATAATGTAACACATTATGGACAATAAATATATATTTAAGATAAAAAAGAATGATGTCCAGTACCCAGATGTTAGCAAGTGCAGTTCCTGAAGGCACAACATAAGCTGCCAGGGGAAATTGGTCATTGAAATTTGGAGAAAGCAGAGACCATGGATACAAAATGCAGAATGTTGCCATGAGAAGGCTGAACACACTACCTTCTGGGAGAAATCAACAGACCAAGAAATGATCACCGGTGCAATAGAGATGCCAAAACCAGAGGGGGTATTCAACACCTTTAAAATTGGCCAAGAAATCCACTCAGTGACAAGGAACCCTTAACTGGAATTGGGACTCAGGGCAAAATCCTACAGGAACCAAAAAATGGGATTCCAAAAAAGAAATCCCCATTACCAGAGAACTACAGAGAGGCTAATCTCAATAGAATTTTGCCAAATTAGAATGTGTGTCTCATTTAACCTATACTGATCTCACTCTCCGATGGAGATTCTATTTGTATTTTTCAGAAGGCAGTGAGAGAGCTGTGGTCATTCCAACTCCACGGAAGAATTGTAGGCTGAAGGCTGATATCCCAGCAAGAGATGAACCCCAGGCCTAGTGTGTAGGCCCCAAGTGAAATACTTGAGACAGTGGTAGGGCAAGAAAGAGACCTATAACCACAGCCAATCAGTCATCCCAGGTTAAGTCAGTGAGACAGACACCAACGACTTCCAACACAACTTAAAATAGAAACACAGAGACTCTTTAAGATCACAACGACAATGAAACAGGCTTAAAACTCACCCTCCATGACTCAAGGAACCAAGCAGAAGAGGGGTGGAAAGATTGTAAGAGCCATGGTGGGAGAGACTACCCAGAGACATTACCCCCCTCAGCTATAATTCATAAAGGGGGGGCAACCTTGTTGCCTCCTGTGCTATCCATAACCCCTTACCACATGGATTGATCCAGTGTGCCCACTGAGGAGGATACCCAGGGGGCTGGGGGTAGGGAAGTGGGAATATAAGCACAATATTTACTCAATCAATGTATCTAATTTTGGGCGATAGAGATAAACAAAAAAATAAATAAATAAGATAAAAAAGTTTGCAACTCTTTACCTTACTAATTTTGGTATGGTTCATTAATACTTATATCAGTTCCTCTTGGAGGTTCACCTTAAGTTTATATCATCCATAAATAATAGTTTATTATTTCTCATACATCTATGCCACTTATTGCTATTGTCTATGGTAACTGACTAGTTTTTCCATAATGTCTTTAAATTAAATTGACAATAATGAACATTATTTTTTCCCCATATTTTAATGTTTTACTGTAAAAATACTTTGGATTAAGGTTATTCCTTTTCTGTTTGAATGTACCTTCTTTGAAAGGTACTTATTTTCAAAATTAGAGCTACTTTAAAAAAAGCCACCAAGTTAATTAATAGATTTTATTTCAAAAACGTTATTATTAAACTGGTGATGTGGATGGCAGAATGTATTTACCTATGTGAAAATGGTATGAATAATGACTTGGTTTCCCAATCATCCCACATCCCATAATGTTTCCTTTCAGTGTCGTGCTGCTCTTCAAAGAAGCATTGAGGAGCGGCTCTTCTATAAATTATCCAGAGAAATTGTCATGGTCTTTGTTGTCTGAATCACTCCTTGGAGCCAACATTCCAACACTGTGTAATAATGACTTGTATTCAAGACACTCCTTCCTTCATAGATTTAGAGAATTTTTTTTTTTTTTGGGTGCTGGGAATTGAACCCTGGGCCTTGAGAATGCTAGGCTATATGAAGTCAAGATACAGTATTTTGCTTTTCCCACAGTGAATATTTCAAGGGAGACAGAGAGTGAAAGGGTAATAAAGACAGATGTTGTTATGCCATTTAGAACCTAATTTTGGAAGGGACATGCTGTCACTTCAGCCATATTCTGGTCATACAGACCTAAGTCCCACAGAGTAGTTAAAGGAGAAATGCTGTTTTTGAATTAATATTCATGGGTACTACCAATGAGTTTCAACAAGGGATCCTTGGGCCTCTACATGATGGCGACCTTCATATATGCTTTACTATAAAAAAGCTTAAAAAACAGAGATGGAAAGTTCTATAATGGAAATTACATCTTTCCCATTTGGATATAAGGAAAAGTCCCTTTATCTACTTTCTGCTACTGGTGGTTTGGACAGAGCTAGATTGTCACAAACTAACACACACACACACACACACACACACACACACACACACACACACACACTTTCTCTCTCTCTCTCTCTCTCTCTCTCTCTCTCTCTCTCTCTCACACACACACACACACACACACACACCCACCCACACCCACCCCAAGATGTAAGGAGTTGAATTCCTAATGAGAAGAATCATAATTCTTCCATTATCTACAAAACATCAGGGCTGCCTGGTGTGTTCTTGGTAATAAACAGATGCCAGCACACTAAAGTTCCATATCTTCTTACCCAATCCAAGGGTCCCACTCCTGACTTGCTTTGCTCTTGGCAAGGGCTCTGTTGGAGATGGACACACTGTTCTTTATCTCTCCAGATCTTAGTTCCATACTTTCTCCCTCGCTGTCACATCAATTGTGCGAAGGCAGCTTTGCATATTTATTAAATTCTTGTTTTGGTTATCAAATTGGAATGATTCAACTTTCTTGCATGTTTTCTTCTGCTTCTGTCCATGTGTTGAGAAATGCTGCATAAGCCCCAAGGAATTTAAAGACTTCCAGAATGAAGGGATAGGTGCTCCAAATGAGATATGAGTGTATACAAAGAGTGTTGCTAAGCAGCTATTTACAAATAAAGGCATTTTTCCAACTGAAAAGAATTATAAAGCAAATGTTATCATTAAATAGTGAATAGTCAGAGAGACTACCTTTACTACATAAGAATTTATTATTGACTTCATTATTTGCAGTACAGATAATGGTTGCTTGCAAAAGGGGGAAAATGTGTTAAGGGACTTTTATGAAGGGGAAAAAGTAGATTGTATGCTGGTTTTCAATGATGACCAAACAATGATTTCATTTCACCATCATCATGTAGTAAATTTGTAGCAGTGCAGGGAATCCAGGCCAGTTTATCTCAGGCATAATCTTTCATACTGGGAAGTGCATCTGCGAGGTGTACTTGACCCAGAAGTTCTGGCAGGGCTAGTTCTTGTATGAATTAATTGGCTATTCATCTTGACAACTCACAGCTCACAGATCATCACTTGAGGGGCTCCAGTGAAATAGTGTGGAGTTCTAGGGACACTTTGTTGGCCATAATCTTGGTATGTCGTGGAGTATGAGAAAGCAACTACTCAGCTATCCACTTTCTTTTTAGGTAACAATGAAAACAAACAAAAACAACTATGAAACAATTTTAGAGACAACAGATACACCTAATACCCATCTCTTGGATTTTCTAGCCATTCACTGCCACTTGGGTTGAGTCTTAGCACTCACATCTGTAAAATGGATGAGTTACAGCAATGATCACCAACTTTCTGTCACCAAAGCCCGTTGTATTATTTTCCCCTCAAAGACCTCATGTTTTGAGAGATTTTATCAAAATAATGCCATTTATATGGCTGTGATTCACTTATTCTACTTTCATTGTGTTTCCATTAAAAGTTGCACATATTTTGGACAATGTGTAATTATCAGCAGGCTTTAACTTATTACAACATCATATAAATCAAAGGCCTGGTTGAGAGTCTAATAAGCCTCTGTATACTGTTGCTGTTTGTGAGATTGTGTGTACTACGTGTTGCTAAGTATGGCGTTAATCTTCTTATAGAGCCTTGGTACGAAGGGGACATATAGAAGAAAGAAAGGAAATAATGGGTGGTAGGAATCCAAAAGAGTAATGTCAGATCCAAGAAGCAAGCTCATGTGTCCTGGGTTAGGGAGGTGGCCTTTTTCTGTGCTGTGACTACCGTACAAGTATATTTGGGAACATTTATTTGTGCCTCATAAACCCGATACTCCCTTGAGGTTAAGGAGAGTGGTCAATAAATAGAAGGTAGCTGATATTACCATCTGATTAGACCTGTTTTTAACACAAAGCATGGATGTGCATGTGTGACTTTACCAAAGCATTTTATTCTTGCTTGCTATTAGCTTTGGATGGCAGTGTTATAAAACCTCTAAGCACACAGGGGCTGCATAATTTAAGAATTCTGATGGAACATGGTGGTGCTGCCTGCTTACTCACACCATTGCTTTGTGGATAATCTGAATTTGGGTTTGGCTGGCTTAATAATGTTTAAACAGAGTGCCAAATACATCAGAGTTTTCATTTCATTTGTAGCCATAGATTTCCCGTTAATCTCTGCCAGCCATCTGATCAAAGTATACCGCTTATCACAAGGGAGTCACTAGTGTCCTTGACCTACCTTGATTACCGTTTTCAGCATGCTTTTTAAAGAAGGATATCTTCTTAGTGTCTAAGAGAGGTTAAGGTCTGGGCCTCTCATGCTTTTTAAGCAAAGACCTTCTCTTGTTTTTCTCTGGTGTCCTAGGTGGAACAGAGTGAGCTGCTTGTGCTTCAGAAAATAAGTGATGGTCAATTATGGTGGCAGTTGAGGAAAAGCCTATTATCTTGGTAGAGAGGATGCCTGTGGTGGAATAAAAGGCCTCCAGAGATGAACATGTCTCAATCCTGGAAAATGTGAATATTTTAGATTACATAACAAAAGGAAATGAAGACTGTCGATGGAATTAAGGTTACTGATGATATGAAAACAGGGTCATTCCAGGTTATCTGGATGGGCCCAAGGCAACCACAAGGGTCCTTGTAAGTAGAAAGCAAGAATCAGAGAAGAAATGGCCATAGAAGATGATAGAGTTATGCAATCAATGGCTTTGGCAGGAGATGGAAGCAGACTGTGAAACAGGGAACACAGGCAGTCTCTAGAAAAGGCTAGAAAATAGATTCTCCTATAAAACTTCCAGAAATGAACCTAGTTCCAAGACACCTTCAATTTAGCTCCATGAGGCCCATTTCAGACTTTTATTATGAATCTAGGATAGTACATTCGTGCTCTTTTAAACCATTAAGACTTGGCAATTTATTATAGGAGCAATAGGAGACTAATACAGCAGACAATAAAACTGACAAGAGAATGTTCCAGGTAAAAGCTCCTCAGCTGTTCCCTGTTTCCTTGTCCTTCTGAAAGTCTCTTAGCATTGGAGGACCTCATATATCCAAAGTTGAAATGATAAACATTCTTTGATTTCTTCAGGAAGGAAGAATCACTCCATTAACCTACTACCTTGTAGCTAATTGTTGATACATACTCGTATCAATTTTTAAAAGATGATTTGGGGATAAGACAATTTGATTTTGGGCTGGAGAGATGGCTCAGTAGTGAAGGCACTAGCCCACAAAACCTAATGACCTGGGTTTGATTCCCCAGCATCCATGTAGAGCCAAATGCACAAAGTGGTGCATGCATCTAGAGTTTGTTTGCAGTGGTTGGAGGCCCTAGTGCACCTATTTTCTCTGTCTCCTCTCTGCTTCTCTCTATTTAAAGGCTGGGGGGGGGGGGCTCTACTAGAAACTCCGTTTCTTCCATGCTATGTTTAGCCACAATAAACCTTTTTGAGGATGGGTCCTAACACATAGCACCCAGTGCAGCATTTTTCATTCACCAATACATCCATCCCCACCCAATAGTCTCACATCACAGGTGCATGGCCTGGAGCATCCCCGGCCTCATTACTGAACTCTATCCCTCTTTCCTCCTCCTCTGTTGCATCACACCTGTCCCTACTCTCCCTTTCCTGGATGGTCACTTAATTCTTTCAGTGCACCAAGACCAGAGGTGGAAAACTGACCCAATAATAGCCTCTTGTTTTTCTTTGGTATACACAGTAACATCCTGCATAGAGTTTAAAGTTTAAATTAATTGTTAGATTTACAAATGAAGATTTTTTTTTGTTTGAATGAGTCTAGGTTTTATTGAGAATTCAACAGATCTGGCAAGGTGGGGCATTTTATTTCCCCTGACAATAGCCAGCTTGGACTGAGCACATGGCTGGCATTTGTTCCCCACATCTGTATGCTTCTGTTCCTTTTCTATTGCATCTTCATCACTGAGGTCCAAGTTAGTTATGTGTCACATGCCAGGTTCACTTCACTCATTTATGTTATCACTCCCGGCTTTATGGGTCTGATGTCTTACAAACCATGGTTTGGACATTTTATATACCTTAAAATTTGTGTGTTTATGTATGTCTACATTCAGAAATGCAAAAATTCCTCTGAGACATGCCGAAAATTCAGATATCATAAACAAAGACCTGGCTAGCAGCCTGGTGAGGAACCACAGCGGGATTAGCACAAGCTGGCTTGCTTCCTATGGACTTCCCAGCAGCACAAGCAGAGTCCAGGCTTTCTCAGCTGCTCACCACACCACACGATGGTATCAGTCAGTTACTTCACCAGACCTCACTCATGACAGGGATAATATCTCTAACCCATTGCGTGGCTTGTTGGGACACTATAGGCATGCTGGGTAGGTAAGTGGAGAGAGGGAATATGGTAATGTGTCACTCTATGGTAGAGAAATAAGATGTGGGCATCTTGACCATGGTTCAAAATGATCTGTTTTTGAGGTAGACTTAGGTCCAATTAAACTGTTAATTCTGAATTCTAAAAAAATAGACCCCAGAAGGTTGTATTATAGCTTATGGGGGGGGCAATAAAAACCCAAGCAAACAAGGTACAGTGTGATTTAAATCAATTTGTACAATTGATAAACCAGAAGAAATTTCTATAGAACAATGCCAACACCTCCAGGCATGGAGGTGTATTGTGTTTTGGTTGGGAGGGGCAGTGCAGAGGGTTTCAAGGGGATGAAAACAATGTCACCTTGCTAGGACAAATCCTTTTAACAACACTTTTGCCACAATCTGCCCCATATGATTGACCTCCACACAGTGCAAATGCAATGAGAAATCACTTACCTCCTTTCTATGGTTTTATATCACAGAGGGAAAATGGACATAGTATGTTTCTTAAACCATTTGTGGGAGTGGTGTGAAAAATCAGTGCATGCCTTTAATCCCAGGATTTGGGAGGCAGAGGTGGAAGGATTGCCATGCAGTCAAAGCCAGCCTGTGACTACAGAGTGCCAGGGTAGCCTGGCCTAGAGTGAGACCCTACCTTGAAAAAAGCAAACTGAAAAAATAAAACTCAGCACTTTCTTCATCGATGTTAGTTGATTTCAAGTTTAACTTTGCTTGAAACAGTTCTGTTGAGACCTGCTAGATGTCCTTCAACCTGCCACCAAAGCTTAGGATTAGACTGGAACCAGAAGTATCACAATTAGCTAGATATTTCAGGCAAAGGCATTGGAGGAGTGGGGGTTGGGAGCAATGTTTTGGGAGTATCTGACCTTTTTGGTAGCATGAATAAATAGGAAAGGATGGAGCTGAGCAGGACCTTAAGACCATGACCTTGAGAGCCACAGCTTAAGCATGGATGCGGAAACCTTGAGAAGAACAAAGACTCTGCCAGGGTTACTCTCAAATTCATTGAGGCTCTGGTTTGGGAAACCAAGTTTCTTGATTCCCTATCAGATGCTTTTCTCACTCACTTTTTTTTGGGGGGGTCATAAATCAGTCTTTACTCCTCAATTTTCAAACTTGGGTTTTTGAATTTAGACAAATTATTCTTCTAAAATTCTTTTTTTCCTCCCTCTTAGATAAGGCTAGGTGGATTATCTCCGAGTTTGTTCAAATATATCTTTATTTGTTGGTAGAATTTCCTTATTTTAGGATTTGAATTTGATAAGTTTCAATGGTTGTGCACAGACATACCACACCAAACAAGACACACAACATTTTCATTGCTTCAAAAAGGTTTTTCTTTTGTACCTCTTTCCAGTCAATTTCTCTCTTCCTGTGTGGTGGTTTATCTTACAATGTCACTCAATTGGGCTAAGGGGTGCCCAGATATCTGGTAAAACTTTATTTAATGGTGACCCTCTGAGGGTGCCTTCAGAAGGGATAGTATTTGGCCTGTTGACTGAGTAAGGAGGGGTAAGCATTAGCAGATCTGTTGAAGGTCCAAATAGAAGACAGTGACGGAGGAAGGATGTATCTTCCTCTCTTTTTTTCTCCTTCCCTCTCTCTCTCCCCATCTCCCCCTTTTCCTCATCTCTCTCCTTAAGCTGGGACATCAACACTGATATTTCTTAGGTCTTCTTCGCATGCTGGGACTCATGCCAGCATCGTGCTGCTTAGACTCACTCTGGGAGTTATAGCCCTGGCTTTCTTAGTTCTCCAGTTTGCAGAGGACATGTCCTGGATCTTCCGGGCCTCCGTAATTGCATGATTCAAATTGCAGCATAAATCTCTTGCATATCTTATTGGTTTGGTTTCCCTGGAGACCCCTGACTAATTCACCCCCTAATCACCATAGATTAGTTTTGGTCTGTTCTTGTATTTCTTAAAAATGAGATCACATAGTGTACAGTCTCTTGTCCTTGGCTTCTTTCCTTTAACACAGAGATTGGTAATATTTTCTGTAAAGGACACAATAGTAATATTTTTGGCTTTGCATTTCATTTAGACTCTCTCTCAGTCTGCCGTTGTAACAGTGAAGAATAAAGAAGTGAGTTGTGTGGCCATGTTTTAATGTTGCTTTATTTACAAAGTCGATGGTGGGATAGATTGGGTCTGTGGACTATACTTTGCCAATACTTGGCCTAACAGAACATTTTTATTATTTATCAATGTTTTGTGTATTAGTAGTTCACTTTTTTTATTACCAAGAACTGTTTTATGACAGGAATGTTTTACAGCTTGTTTATCCATTCTCCTACTGGTGTACATTTGAGCTGTTTCCAGTTTTAGAGTATTGTGGATATGAGTGCTATAAACATTCTTATGCTAGGCTTTTGAAATCACATGCTTTATTTCTCTTGGATAAATACCTAGAAGAAGAATTGGTGAATCACAGGGTAGATGTATGTTTAATGGAACTTTCAAATTGTTCTTCAAAGTGGTTGTGCCATTTGCCATTCTCATAGGCAATGTATGACAAGATCTCTATCCTTGCCAGTAATTTTTTTGGATTTTTTTTATTAATAAGTAGGAACTGTATGTACAGGTCTTGTGTTGGTACCCCCATTTCCCTCCTCCCTGCCCCAATTCTACTAAAGATCCTCCTCAATAGGATTGCTGAAATGCTCCATGGGATGGGCTATGACTTATGCAAGACAAATGCCTTTGGATATTCCCCCCATCATGGTTCTTACAATCTTTCTGCCCCCTCTTCTGCAAAGTTCCCTGAGCCATGATGGGAGTCTGCTTTAGTGTTGAGGACTTAATAATAAAGTCTCTGGGTTTCTGCTTTGGACTTTTCTGAGTATCCTCTGTCTCCATTACCCTTGCATAGGTTGTCAGGCTTGCTGTGGAAACAGCACTCTTGTCTTGCCAGTTCCCCTGTGATTTCCCCTGGGTCCTAGATGATGTGTTAGGGGTGGTTCATCTCCTGCCTGGGAGTCAGTTATTTCAAGTCTTATTGGTAGAATTGGGTTGTTACGGTTCTCACAGCTCTGAAAACTACAAACAGATCCTCCAACAGAGAATGAGACTGTTTATGTTAAATGGGACAAACATTGATTTGGTGAGATTATACTAGGTGTTGCTTCTCTTTTGCCACCCCCCCACCTTAGAGTTCAGATTTTTGATCTCCATAGAAATTTGCCATGGATCCCAGTTTCACCTAAGGGTTCCTTGCCACTGAGCGTATCTCCTAGCCAATCAGATAGCCATTAATTACCCGCCTAGGTTAAGTGCCACTATTGCACAGGTAAGTAATTCTTGCGTTGCTGGTCTCTGTTGTATTGCAGTGTCCCCTGCTTTTTTCCAACATCGTGGGCCAATTTTCAGTGGTAGGTCATGTAGTGCATTCCAACACTACATGGACGAACCCTATGGGAACTGGCTTCCTTTCAGGTTTCTGAGTGGTCTCTTGGTGTTGTGTGACAGCAGCCTGGTTTGTCAGTAATTTTGTTGTTATTAGTTTTTTTATTTTAGCCATCCTGGTGGGCATGGATTAGTCTTTTCTTCAAGATATCTGTCCTTCATGATTCTTTTCCTTATTGTTTTTTAAAAAAATTTTTTTGAGGTAGGATCTCTAGCCCAGGCTGACCTGGAATTCCCTATGCAGTCTCAGGGTGGCCTCAAACTCATGGAACTCCCACCTCTGCCTCCCGAGTGCTGGGATCAAAGGCATGCACCACCACACACTTAGCACGATTCTTTAATCCTGCAGCATTACATCTTTTTCAGTTCCATTTCTTTCCCATTATGCTTAGTTTATACTTGTGTCTTTGACCTGGTACTCTTTCAGCCTATTCTTTACGATCTGTCTTATTTGTTACTATGCATATGCCCTTATTTTGGCTCTTGCCCAAGTGACTTTCTTGCAAGCCTACCTTTATGTGACTACAGGGCCAAGTAATCCTATCCACTTCCAGAGAGCCACAGCACTTCCTTTACTGGGTCCTTTTTTCCTCCACTGAGACCTTTATTCCTATATGCAGTGAATGTATGTTTAAGTTGTATGGATATACTTTGCAATGTTCTCTAGTTCTAGAAAGAACTCCTACATAGTCATTGTTTCTGGAAATTTCTTTAATTCAATCCCTCTCCATAACTAGATGACATTAGACATAATTTCTATGGAACAAAAAGACATGTTCATTTGAACTCATTACCATGCAAATAAATAAATAAGAGATGCTTTTCTGAGAGAAGGGTTTCTTTTCTTAAAAAATATTTATTCATTTGTGTGAGAAAGAAAGAGAAAGAGAAAGAGAGAGAGAGAGAGAGAGAGAGAGAGAGAGAGAGAGAGAGAGCGAGCACATGGGTGCACCAGGGTCTCTTTCCACTGCAAATTAACTCCAGACAAATGTACCACTTTGTGCATATGACTTTACATGGCTACTGGAGGAATTAAACCCAGGCTGTTAGGCTTTTCAAACAAGTGCCTTTAACCACTGAGCAATCTCTCCAGCCTGAGAGAGGGTTTTCTTAGACAACAGGAAAAAAGAAGGAATATTCCTGGGACATGGGCAATGTTTGTAGACAAGGTTCACTGAGGCAGGATGTAAGGAGGTACAGTCTAGCATAATGAGGGACAAATTCTCTTTCTTCACCATTTGTACCAAAAAAACCCCCGACTCTTTATAATGATCTAGAATCTACCAAGCTAAGTTGACCTTTCCTTCTTTTTCTTTTTTTCCTTCTTTTTCTTGACACTTTCATCTTTTTCCTTTTGCTTAAAATATTTAAGTAGATGCCCCTTTGAAGGAATATTTCAGTCTTTTTCAAATGTATGTTTGAATTCATAGTCATCAATTATGGCTCCATATTACCTACTAACTGTAGTTACCCTGTGGAACACTTCTTTCTTTCATACTCTACTACGTCCATGCAAGGATTGTCTCTGGGCATATTTATTTTATTTAGGATGTAGTTATTCTGTGCCTCACTTTGTAAGAAGCCACTCATCAACAAATTTACACACTGCAGAGTTAATGCCTGGGAATATTATTTCCAATCCAACCAGGAAAATATAATAAAACAAAACAATGAGATGTGATGTTGGAGGGATGACTGAATGTGTGTGTGTGTGTGCGCACAGTATGTGGTATATGTGTGTCATATATATGTGTATGTGCTGATGGAGTGCACCTGTGTGCTTGCCTGTGGGACCATATGGGCTTGTCTGTGATCGATGGAGGAAAACTTCAGTTTTCCTCTTCCATAACTCACCTGCCTGTTCTTCCTTGTCATTAGCTTACTGTTTGTTTCTATAGTCTCTGCTCAGACCATGCCCAGATTCTAACTCAGGCCCCTTCAGGTCCTTTAAGGTACTTATGCTTGCACAGGAAGTGCATTTAACCTCTGAGTAATCTCTCCAGCCCCAAATGAAATTTTTTCTTGGGTTACATGGAGAGAGAGAGAGAGAGAGAGAGAGAGAGAGAGAGAGAGAGAGAGAGAGAGAGAGAGAGAGAGAGAGAGAACAGGCCAATAAATATGCATTTTTGGGATTGTCAGACACTTGGCAAACTGATACAACATTGTTAATATTTTATTTTATTTTATTTATTTATTTTTTTTTGGTTTTCCGAGGTAGGGTCTCGCTGTAGTCCAGGCTGACCTAGAATTCACTATGTAGTCTCAGGGTGGCCTTGAACTCACAGCGATCCTCCTACCTCTGCCTCCCGAGTGCTGGGATTAAAGGCGTGCGCCACCACGCCCGGCCTAAATATTTATTTATTCATTTTCAAGCAGAGAGAGAGAGAGAGAGAGAGAGAGATAATATTTTATTTTGCACAGAAAGGCATTATTAGACCCCTTGTTACTAATAAAACATTACCCAACTCTAGAATCAGCCAAGTCCTTGTATTAAGGTAGATCACTAGGAGGATAGACTAGCATAGACTCATGGGATTGCTGTTTGTCTTCAGTGTTCAGACAGGACCAGAGAGGATGGACGATAGGATGATAGGGATGCGGAGTCCTAAGACTGGGTTTGAATTCCAGTTTTTATACATGATATGGTCACATGACCTTAGGAAAAAATCACTTTAATTCTCTGTCTTATTAATCTCTTGCCATGTTATAAACTACAGCAAAGCTTTGTGGCTTTAGGGAAAAATTCTTTATTTGTCCATGATTTTGTGACTATACTACCTGGGAGTCTCTCAAGTGGCAGCTGTTAGTTGGCTGTCTGAATCATTGGGGGCTTCACTCTCATGTTTGGTGGCATCCATGGGTGTGCCCATCTTCAAGGAAGTCAGCTCAGCCTCCTCGTGGGAATCTCAGGACAAGGGAGATAAAGCAGAAACTTAAAGGTTTCCCAAATCTGAGCTTGTGACCCTGACAATATCACTTCTGCCACATTTGTCTGTTTTATCAAAGCTAATTGTCAGGATGGTCAGAACGTAGGCAATCTTTTGTAGGGGACACAGAAATATACTGCAAAGCATATGTATATAGGAGGAGGCAATCTACAACATTCCTGAAACTTTCATTTCTGAATCTGTAAAATGGGGCTAAAACCCTCAAAGAGCACCTCAGGATTCTTAGTTTCTTCGGTTGGCTCAATTTTCCCCTCTTCTCTATAATATCTATGTCCAAGGTTCTCTGTCCTCTCCCTCTATGATTTCTCCTTAAAGCTATGTCGTCTATGCAAGCATTGGGAATTATTTTTCTGTAAAGGGCCCAGATAGGAAATATTTTAATCTCTGTGTCATAGCTAGTTGGCTCTACATTGTAGCAAAAAAGCACCCACGGACAACGTGTGAATGAGTAAGTGTGGCTGTGTTCCCGGAAGGCTTTGTTTACAAGAACAGGCAGGAGACAAGCTCTTGATCCATTGAGGCGATGATGATGACCATCTATCTGCAGATGACACACGCTTCCTTAAAAGCACTCCTGGTTGTTGCTGTCATTGCAGCCATAGCAATTTGCAAAACTGAATGTGATCACAGTTCTCACTAGGTTAAAACCCTTTATCTAAGCCTTCCCATTGGTCTCACAGTGAAGAGGAAATCCTATCCATGATCTCTAAGGCCCTGCAAGACTTCACTTTCCCTCTCTCTGGAGCCTTTTTCCCCTTCCTTCAGATGGTCATGCTGCCACTGCTTCCCTGCCCGGATGATTCCTTACTCTCCTCTTTATGTAGCTCTTAGATCATCTCTCCTGTCTTCCCAGAGAAGTTGTTTTTGACCCCTAAACAACATTCATCCCTTTTGTTGTGATTTAGATATAACATGTTACTCTAGCCCCCAAAGCTCATGTGTTGGGGGCTTTATCCCCCCTTGGTGGCATTACTGGGAAGTGGTGGAAATGTAAGAGGTGAGGCCTGTCTGGAGGAAGTAGGTCTTTGGGAGTATGTGTCCTTAAAGGCTATGTCCTTTGGCTTTGCTTTCTGAAATGAAGAGCTCTGTTCCATCACACCTTCCTTCCCACCCTCTTCTTTTACCATAAGTCCCACACCTTCTTTTTATTTATTTATTTATATTTTTTAATAAGTAGAAACTTTGTATGTACAATTCATGTGTTGCTACCACCATTTCCCTCTTCCTTGTCCCCATTTCACTGAGGATGCCCCTCAGGGGATTGCTGGAATGTTCCATGGAATGGTGGGCAATAAGGACAGTGCCTCCCCATACCTTCTTTTCATCATATTCTTTTATTACAGCTCCAGTAATTACCAAGTGACCATGGACTGAAACCTCTGAAACTGTGAACAAAAAGAAATCCTTCCTCCTTGTGATGGTTAGGTTTTGTTGTCAACTTGATCTTTTGAATTATCTTGGGTGGGTCTCTGAGGATGTTTACAGGAAGGCAGCCTCTCAGCAAGGGGCAGAATGTAAAGAAGCTCAAAGAAGCTGGAAGTAAACATCCTTTCCTGTGTGGGCCATGCAGGGAGGAATTCCAGAGACTCAGGAGGCCATTAATTCTGGAGCAGGGTTGTAAGACCCCACCCTAAGGCTATATAAAGGGGAAGAAATTCTCTCCTTGGCCCTCCTGCCTGTTTGCTGTCCTGTGTGTATGGTGTTGGTGATGGGTTTTTCTCTCTGCTCTGACCTGTGAAAGAGGGCCATCCTCTTTCACTATTATGGAACTTCCTCTCAATCTGTAGTTTCAATAAATACTTTCCTCCCCCAAATTGTGCCTGGTTTAAAGATTCATCCCAGCGGCGTGTGGCTGACTACAACACTCCTTTATGTGACCGATTTTCTCATAGTGTCTGAAGAAGGTTAACATGCACATAAGATTCTGGCCAAGTTACACTAACCCTTTTAACATGACTTATCAATTTTTAATTATATCACCATTTGTGATAGTTTGGGTTAGTCTTCATTGAATTTGTTTTCCTTTACTGTATCTCTGTGAACAGAACATATTTACCACCTCTTGAGGCTAAGCTGGACCATGTGACTTGATTTAGTCAATGGGATGTTAGTGGATTGACATGAGCAAAGGCTTAAAATATGTCTTTGGCAGGACTTGTTTTTCATTCCTTTTCCAGGTTTTATTTGCTGATCCTGCAGAGATGAATGAAGTTGAACTGCCTTAGATGACTTGTAAACCAATAGATGTGATAATAAATGGTCATTATGTGCCACAGAATTTTTGGGTAAAAGTTTTTATGCAGCATAGATAGCTGATGGGATTATTTTATATCATTCTTTCTCCCACTAGAGTGAAAGATCTACCACAAAGAAAGTAAATACAGGGTTGGAAAGATTGCTCAGTGGTTGGGGCACTTGCCTGCAAAGCCTAATGACCTGGGTTCTATTCTTTGGTACCCACATAAAGCCAGATGAACAAAGAGGTGTATGCATCGAGAATTCATTTGCAGTGGCTGGAGGCCCTGGCATTCCTACTCTCTCTGTCTCTCTTCTCTCTATCTCTCTTTGCTTGCAAATAAATAAATAAATAAATAAATAAATAAATAAATAAATTTTAAAAGAAAGTAAATATAAAGCCAGGCATGGCGGTGCATGTCTTCAATCCCAGCACTTGGAAGGGAAGGCTGAGGTAGAAGGATTGCCATGAGTTTGAGGCCAGCCTGGAAAATAAAAAAGCAAACAAGCAAATGTGGGGCTGGGGTTATAACTCCATGATGTAATCCTTTCCTAGCATGCACAAGGCACCAGTTTTTTTATTATTAAAAATTTTAATGAAACATTTAAAGTCATTTAAACTTATTAACTGCAGTGCTGAAAATAGCATTAAAATGGTTGCATAGCTACACACATTTTAACAGATCGCCATTTGTTTTAGAAGCCAGGGTTTTTAAATTTTGGAAAAGTTAACTTAGAAACACAAAGAGATTACCCAGAGCAAGACAACATGGAAACCTACTTCTTTAAAGTCTGATTGCCAGATAGCAGTTAAATTACCTTTCACTTTATAAACTGAATATCCAGGAATTACCTGAGAAAGCATGTGACCCTTGGGAGAACAGCAAGACATAGTGGCACTGTGGTCTCTGACCCATCACTTTTGCTGGGCAAGCATGCCACCCCTGAGCTATATCCCAAGCCTGGTCCAGGACTTTTGATAGATTGCATACCCTTGATAACGTTCTGTTAGCACATTTTATAAAGACCTTTGCCAGTTAAGAACAAGAAAGGTGTGCTTCCCCCCCCATATTTATTGTAAATAATAAGATACATTCCATGAGCAAGTCTTATGGTGGTATCCCCATTTCCCTCCTCCCTGTTCCCACCCCACTGGGGGCCTTCCTGCTTCTTTGGTGGTATTTGGGACATGGTCTCATTTTGTGGCCCAGGCGGGTCTGGAACTTGTGGCATTCCTCTGTCAGCCTCCCAAATGCTAAGATTACAGGTGTGAGCCACCATACCTGGGTGGTCAAGTGAGATGCATTTTAAACAAATAAAAACTGAAGAAAAAAAGAAGCCAAATGAACCAGCTAATCCAACTAGGCATTCATTTTGTTAATGATTTCAGTTACTAAATTGTCTGAAATTATAACCAGAATTTTCATTTGAAAAGATTTGATAAAATTACAAAACTGCTGAGTATAATTTTAATTAAGTCTCATGTTTGATTAAAATACTAGGCGATAGAATTCTGTTTTAATTTCGTGAGGTCCCAATTGTTGATTAGTGGTTTTACTTCCTGAGCAACTGGGGTTATGTTCAGAAAGTCCGTGCCTATGCCAGTATATTGAAGTGCTTCCCCCAATTTTTTTCCTTGATCAGTTTCAGAGTTTCAGGTCTGATATTAAGGTCTTTGATCCATTTGGACTTGATTCTTGTGCATTGAAAGAGGTAAGGATCTATTTTCATCCTTCTACATATAGATATCCAGTTTTCCCAGCACCATTTGTTAAAGTGGCTGTCTGTTTTCCAGTGAATATTTTTAAAAATATTTTATTTATTCATTTTCAAGCAGAGAAATACAGATATATATAGAGAATATATATAGAGAGAGGGAGAGAGCACCAGGGCCACCACCTTGTGGGTCTGGCATATGTGGGTACTGGGGAATTGAACCTGGGGCCTTAGGCACTGGAGGCAAGTGCCTTAACCGCTGAGCCATTTCTCCAGCCCCTCCAGTGAATACTTTTGTCTTTTTTTTGTCAAAAATCAGATGGCTGTAACTGTCTGGATTTGCATCAGGGTCCATTGATATGTGACTGTTTTTACGCCAGTACTATGCTATTTTTGTTACTATGGCTTTGTAATATATTTTAAAATGAGGTATGGTGATACTGCCAGACTTATTTTTGTTTCCTAAAATTGTTTTGACTATTTAGGTTTTTTTTGTGATTTCAAATGAATTTTAGGATTTTTTTTCTCTTTTGGTGAAGAATGCCATTGGAATTTTAATGGGGATTGCATTAAAGTGGCTCCAGTTTTGATTCTAGTATGAAAGAGAGAGAGAATGAATATGTTGTCTTACATTCTTATTGCCTATTACAGAAGAAGCCTACTCAACACGTGTTGAGCAAATAAATAAGTAATACAGTGGATATGGAAGCATTTAAGCTTATTATAGGCACATAGCTACTACTCAGCAGATAGGGCTTTAAAAAGGGTTAGGTGATGTTCAGTACAATCTGCAGCTAGCTCTCTTCTGAACTTGAAAATACTTCAGGCTTTATAATTCAGGTTTATGTGCAAGAAAAATATCCCTCTATCTATAATCAACTGTGTATCAACTCCACAATCACATTCTATTACCCACAGGAAATTTAAGATTATTAAAGAAAATAAAAAATAAATGCAAGTTCAGGAAGTTCTTTGTTTGCATTACTTTGTTTTCTAATTTTAAATCTTATTAGTTGAAAGTGATAATAAAAAAGCCATTTGGAGACAGGACAATATTATCACATCTGGAGAAACTAAATAAGATTAGGACAAAGGCTCTATTCTCTTCTTGATGCTCGTGTGCAGTTCTCATTAACTTCTGCATTATCTTGAGGAAAATATTAGAAAATGTCATGCGCCATAAACATTCCACACAAAGGAGGTTAATTAATAGGTACATGAAGTATTAATGCAGATGTTAAACATTAACTATGATGAGTGTTCTCCAATAGTTGGTGTCTATGGATAATTAATGCATACCAGTT
Organism: Zapus hudsonius; assembly: GCA_004024765.1. NCBI lineage: Eukaryota > Metazoa > Chordata > Mammalia > Rodentia > Dipodidae > Zapus > Zapus hudsonius. Next base: position 24,413 of record PVHP010005832.1, read on the forward strand.
TTACAAGAAAATATAAATATAAGATAGCAGTGCAGATTATGACTCTGTAAAAATTCCAAATAGTTTTGAAGAAGTTTTTCAAGGCTTATGTTGAATCCTGTACACTTTAGGCAAACCATTGAAATTACTAAAATAAATATGCAATTTCTCTTAAGCTAGTTAAGAAAAGCTGGCCTCCAAAAATCACTTCCAAATATTCCGTATATGCAAAGTAACAAGTGTTGGGTATTTGTATGTTCTTCCAATGCCAATGTTTCTTTTTAATACTTATATTTACATCATAAGCTTTCATTTGAAAATAAACCAAATTTATGTCTAAAGATCATGTGTTTTTTCTTTGCTCATTTTGGGTCAATTGAAGCCTTGTCTATTGCTTTTCTGGGCATGTGTAAGCTATATGTTTATGTGAAAAAGATATGAATACAAATATTAGCAAACCAGATATACAGATGTGGAAGTCTGTGTATGGGATAAGAAACTAAGCAATGATATTATAATGTACATGTTTACATATTCTGATGCAATATTTATCTCTGTTAGTTTAAAAATTTCCCTTTCTTTTCCAAAAGCGATATGTGATTATTTGTCATTTGTTTAAAATAAAACAGAATCCCGTGTGTGGCAGATGCCGAGATGGGATTTGCCTTTAGGAAGAGAGATGCCAGCTGTGAGGAATGTGGTTGGTGAATGTCCCCAACTTCACAGTCAGCCGCAGCTTTCCCCAAAGCCCCTGCCGTAGCTGAGCAAGGGGGTGGCAGGAGAGCTTATCCACTTCCACTCAGAGTGAGCCTTTGCCAACAAGCAGTCTTGGCTTCCTGCCCACAGAGACGGGGACTTAGGTCTTTGCCACCCTGTGACGGCTTGTCCTGCCCAATCCTGTCTCCTGCTCTTTCGTAGATGTTACTCCCTAATCAGCCCTTGGTTTCCCTCCAGGTCTGCCCCTGGAAAACCCAAATGCATCCTGCATCTTCCAAGGGCCTAAATGACAAATACCACATTGGATTCTGATTTGAAATGACAAAATTGACTCATTACCTAACAATCCATGATAAGCCATCCTCCGAGCTAGATGGGGTGAAGTAAAGGACAATGAAATGGGGGTGCTAGTTCATTTCTAAGACATGAATATGTCAGCAAGGTAAAAAAGAAAACAGCATTTACCAATGACCCACGGGACATACAGATATATGCTACCTTAAAAACTTAAAAAAAAGTGTTCTAGGTTTCTTATCATATTTGAAATACAAACTTAGGTACAGAGTTGGGATCAAAAACATTTTGTGGAGGCTGGAGAGATGCTCCGTGGTTAAAGGTACTTGCTTGTAAAGCCTTACAGCTTGGGTTTGATTCCCCAGTATCTATGTCAAGATAGATGCACAAAGTGGTACATGCATCTAGAGTTTGATTGCAGCTGTAGGAGGTCCTGGTGTACCCATATTTATTTATCATATTCATTATCTCTCTCAAATATTTAAATAACACAAGATTTTTTTTCTGCATGCATATCATGTATGGTGTGATACACATGTGTAAGTGTGGTATGTTGGGTATTTTCACATGTGTGTACAGATATGCACACTCTATATGTCCATATGTGCAGGCCAGAGGAGGTCAGGTGTCTGCTCTGTGTTTCCTTGAGATGGAGTCTCTCACTGAACCTGCCATTATTTATTGATCAGATTGGCTGACCAGCAAACCTGAGTGAGTCTCCTGTCCCTGATCTACCTAGGACTGGGTTATATGACCAGCTGTTTACGTGGGTTCTGAGGAATTGAACTCAGAGCTAACCAGGCCCTCTCAGGATCTCACTGAGCCATTTCCCCATCTCCTAATCATTTTTTTTATAAAATAGGTAAATAAAATTTCTAAATGATTATACTTTGTAAATGAACCTACTTAACAATACTTAACACTAAAATATAATTTATAGTCTCCACATGAGCAAAGCTGTTTTAGTCTGTGCTAACAGCGACTGGCTAAATAGCCTCATTACTCTTAATCAAGCATTGGAAGGTGTTCATTAAAATTCATTCTACCTGCAAAAATGTTAAAGCTCGCCAAAGAGCATTCCACAGTCCATATTTTGAGAAACTCTGCTGTGTCCAATGCACCCTGCTAAATGTAATTCTGATAGTTTTGAGGTGAGGAGTGGATCAAAATGCAATAAAAACATTCATCTGTAATACATAACCAAAGAGAGTAAACAGTGGAGAAAGAAGACAGGCATGGCCCCTGTAACAATGGGAGAGAATGTCACAAAGCAAGTATGCATATGTTTGCAGTTCCTTTAAATAGTTTCAAATATTTTCATACAAAACCTCTTTATTGTGATGCATTTGCAATAGCTGGTACAGTGTGGAGTAAGTAGAAACATGTGTTCAAGTGGAAAAGACAGGAAAAAGAGTTGACTGATTAAGTGTGCTCTTTCAAGGGCAGCCCTGGTTGGTAATAGTAACCCCTTGGCTCTCAGTGCTGAGTTCCTATTTTCATCAACTCCTCGCCATACTGTGGGGCAATTGTAGGTGGGGGATCATCCATTGAAAACACATCACACCTGATAGAAATGGTTCCCTGCACAAGTGAGCTTTGGCATGAACTTTGTGTTTAATGTTTTATTTATTTATTTATGTGTGTTTGTGTGTGTGTGTGTGTGTGTGTGTTTGTGTGAGAGAGAGAGAGGGAGAGAGAGAGAGAGAGAGAGAGAGAGAGAGAGAGGGAGGGAGGGAGGAGAATGGGTGCACTAGGGCTTCTAGTCACTACAAAGAAACTTCAGATGCATGCGCCACTTTGTGCATCTGGCTTTATGTGGGTACTGGGGGCTTGAACCCAAGTCCATAGGCTCTGGAGGCAACCGTCTTAACCACTGAGCAATCTCTGCAGCCCTGGCATGAACTTTTAATTTTTTTAAAAAATATTTTATTTATTCATTTTTCAAGCAGAGAGATACAGAGAGAGAGAGAGAACACCAGGGCCACCACCTTGTGGGTCTGGCCCATATGGGTCCTGGGGAATTGAACCCGGGGCCCTAGGCACTGGAGGCAAGTGCCTCAACCGCTGAGCCATCTCTCCAGCCCATGAACTTTTAATTTGTTTCTATCTTCTTTTGAAATAAAATAACGCTTCCTGCTTTTTCATAAAACAAAGATTAAAGGCTACGTTTTGAGCAGAGAAGTTTCCTGTAGATTGGAAAGGGCTTTGCCCAAGCCAGCTGTGATCCCATTCTGTGACTACGCCCTGGCCTTGGGCCTTCTTGAGAGCTGTCCTTTTACACTGGTTCAGCCTGAACCCTGACCCTGACACAGATCGCCTCAATATCTGATCAAGTTCCACATCTCTGCCATCCCCCAGGTGACATCTGGTCACCCTGGCAATTTTATACCCACTGTCCCTTCATCCTGCCCCTGGGCTATATATGAGTTCTCACTTTTCCTCTCTTCTCCCTGCAAACCTTCACTGCCTGAGTCCCCTTTGCTCTTTCTTAATGTCCTTAATAAGCATCAGAAAATTTTTCCTTAAATATTATACAGACAAGATTCCTTACCATTTGGGGTTTTCCTTAAGTGCATTTCTGACCCCCCTTCCCTCTACTGCTCTGAATATTATGTGGCCATAACTACTATATAACTTATTTAAAATTGCTATCATTTGTAATGGGGATATATATGCCCACTCATTTTGGCTTCTTACAGTTTATTTCTTTCCCTGTGCTACTGATCATCCTTACACCATGCCTCTTGGGTCAGTGGGAAGAAAGGTTTCTTGATAGAGCTAGCCTGCAGACATTACCCCTGGCTTACATCCTCCAAGATTTGATGAGTAGAAAACAGACATCTGTCACTTATGGGGAAATGAAAGCTATGTGTACATGTCCTGTGAGGTGTACCATGGTAGGAAGGAAAGGCTAAAAAGTAGCTAACAATTCTCTGAGATGAGTGTTCAGTTCTCTCAGGACTAATTCTCTCCTACTACATGACATCCCATGTAATGGCTCCCAAGGGCACTGCTTGATTCACAGTGGGCATACTCACTAAGTTAGGGCAAAGGTACTTGGCTCAAATAGGAACTGAGTGGGGGAAAGAGGAAGAACATAAAAGCATTGGTTGACAGGACAGGGAACTTAAGGAAAGAGATTGTTATGGTTTGAATGCATCTTCTTCACTTTCCTATATTAAAGTATTCCACCCAGGGCTATCGTATTAGGAAGTGGAGGTCATGAGGGTGGAGTCCTTGTATTAGTGCTCTGATAAAAAAAGGCTCTAGAGGCTGGCTGTGGTGGTACATGTCTTTAGTCCCAGCAGCACTTGGGAGGCAGAGGTAGGAGGATTGCCTTGAGTTCAAGGCCAGCCTGAGACTACATAGTGAATTCCAGGTCATCCTGGGCTGGAGTGAGACCCTACCTTGAAAACCAAAAAAAGTTCCAGAGGATTTTTTCTTTTCCTTTATTTTCTCTTCTCTTCTTTCTCTTCCTTACTCCTCCTCCTTCTTTTTAAAAGTTTTATGTCTCTGAGATTGGCCAAAGATGACCATGACCTCCTTTATTTTTCATTTTTAAAAATATTTTTATTTTATTTTATTTTATCTGAGAGAAAGAGGCAGACAGAATTAATTTGAGTATACCAGGGCCTACTGCCACTTCAAATGAACTCTAGACCCATGTGCCATTTTGTGCATGTGGCTTTACATGGGTACTGGGGAATCGAACCTGGGCCATTAGGCTTTGCAAGCAAGTGCCTTTAACCACCGAGCTATTTCTCTAGCCCAAAGACCCTGACCTTCAAATCATCCCACCTCCACCTCCTGAATGCTGGGATTATAGGTATGAGCCACCACGTCTGGTTCCTGTAGTGCTGGGGGTTGAACCCAGGGCTTCCTGCATCGTGGGCAAGCACTCAAGCAACTGAGCTACATGCCCATCCTCTAGAGAACTATCTTCTGCCACGAGAGTGAGCCAGAGCTGAAAGGTGGGCTTTTCTAGACACTTTGACCTTGGACCCTCCTAGCCTCCAAAAGCAGGAGCAATAAATTCTTGTTTATATACTACATAGTTCATGGTATTTTATTACAGCACTCTGAAAAATCTAAGAGAGAAATAATAATTTCTGTGAGGGGATGCATAATGCTTATAGGAGCAAACTCTCATGAGTGATCTCATTTTGATAGTGGTCCAGCTTGGGACAGCATCCAGGCTCAGGCTGTCTGGAGGAGAGTTCACACTCATTTCTCTTTCTCTATTGACCACTGGGAATAAATTTATTGGCCAAGACTGGGTCTATTGTTAGGTGACCTTTTATAAACTTTTTAGCAAATGAGGAGATGTTGTATTGTTTTCTTATAAATTAAACATTTTTCTATAAATATAACTATTTGGCTGCCCAGTGGGACTGGTGAGGGTAAAAGGGGACAAGGAGAAAGAGGTGAGTGTATAAGCTCCATCCAATAGAAACGATAATACCAGGAAAATTATGAGGATGCATACACCTAAAAGCAGCAGCCTTTGAAGCCTTGGAAGGTGAATCAGAATTGCAAATGGAAACCACCTAATTACTTTGAGGAATATTCACGTCCTTTTTTTTTTATCAACTAAAGCACATCACTGGGTTGGGTACACATGTCAAGGACAAATTACAAACTTATTATTGTCATAGCAGTATCCTTAGTAGGTGAGTTAAATGAAAGACCACAATTTATTCTGAAAAGGACAATAAGAAAGTGAGAATATCTATGAACCACTTCTCTTTCCCTTCACCTCTGGGTCCTTTATATGTCAATTTTATCTCTAAAGGCACCAGATAACTCATGTGAAGTTATTAAATGCAAGCTTAAGTTTGTTGTTTGCATAAATGTTTGGTGCTATGAGATAGATGGTTATAAACAAAAATTAGATTATTGCTTCAGGCATGGACACCTCAATTTATTCCTTTTCTTTTAAAAACAAAGGCAATTACAAATGGTTATGTGTTTCCATTAGTTAATAATACTGACAGGAGGAGAAGGTTTAAGGGGGAAAGTATGATATAAGTGTTGATATTTATGAGTTTGTGGGCACAGTCACACTCTGCCCCTGGAAATAAGATGGTTTAATGAATATACTTGAAAGGTTGAAATGATCTGTATGTGGTTGTGATTATGGAATGCCTGATCATAACTGAAAAATGTGCTTCATCAACATGCAGTCTAGTTTACCCAATGGGGAAAAATAACTTTGAATATTGTTTTTCTATGAAAGTGAGTTGGGAGCTTTCAATCAGGTAATCAATCAATTGATTGATTAATCAATCAATCATCAGTAAGTCAATATTTTGGAGAGGGTTGCTTTCAATGTGTCAGAAATGGCTGCACACCCTTAGCTTCTTCTCTACCCAGGAGAGTTCATCTCAGAACATCTCCCCATGATCTTGGTTTAGCTTTTCCTGAGGCCTCTGGTATCTGCTCCCTTGCTCAGCACTCTGACTTTGGTCTTCCTCCTTTTAGATAAGATTCTTTAGTGTGCTGGGGGAAATACCAGGAGGACCTGACCAAAGCCAGTTCAAACCCACGCTCATAAGGCACTTGTTAGAACTGGCTATGAGTGCAGAGTGAACGCAGAGCCATTAGAGGCTTCATACCTAGTTTTATTTAGATCATCCTTAAATTTAAGCTCGAATTTTTGAAGTAGAGGAACATATCAAGAAAGTTCATGTTTTGTTTTATCTTTCACCAGTATAGATTTTTACTCTTCTATACTTTGATCCTTACCTATGGTCCATCATCAAATCTTGCTGATTTTTCCCTGGTTAGCATGTTGTCACCTTTGCTCTTCCTATGACAAATGCCAGGTTTTCTCAGAAGAGTGGTCTTCCAGCTGCTATTATTTCCTAGCTGACACAGCCTACTGGCCCACTTGAAATGAGAGACAGAAACTGGGAATGGTTGGCACAAGGGTCACACTGACAGAAACCCAAGCCTGACAGACAAAGCCCAGAGAACACTGCTGGTGACAGTCTAGTCTCCTGAACACTGGCTTGACCTCTTCCTTAAGTGCCAAGATGCTGCAATATGCTTATATTAATTTCTATTTTATTTGTTTAATTTGGTTGGAGCTGGTTTCTTTATATAATAGCCACATTTATTTAACACAAAGAATCTCAAAAATGGGACATTTGTTTTTTTTTACAGGTTAAAAAAATTTTAGCCAAGAGTGGTGGTCAATGCTTTTAATGATGTTTTGGGAGGCTATGATGGGAAGATCATAAATTCAAGGCTACCTTAGGCTACATTATGAGACCCTGTCTCAACAAAACAAAACACAGAAATATATTTAATTTGTAGACATATAGAAGGTCTGTATTTTTTTTCTGGTGTGACTGAGAAATGAATAAGCAGAATATCAACTAAGATCAGAAAGGTAAATGAAGGGGAAGGAACTGATAGGGGAGTTTGGAGTATCTTTGAGAGTGAGGGATCCTTTCTTAGAGGCTCTTAACTGGGCTATAACTCAGGAGTTGGGGTGTCGATGGTTACAGTCACACAAAGCTTCTACTCAGTCAGTGGTCTTTGGGTTCTTTCTTGTCTTATGCATTCGAATGAAATTCACAAATGAATGATATCCACAGACCATGGAGTTTAGACTTTATTCTAGAGCTTATCAGAAAGGAAGGAGGTAGGACTCCTATAGGACGGGGTGGGGGGGCCCTAGAGATGGGAAGGAGAACCTGCCTGTGACTCTGATTGGGGCTTTTATGGGAATGGGAACTCCTTTAAGGAAAGAAAGAGATAAGGAAGGACAAGTCAGACTCCAAGCCATGTGTTCAGGCATCTTGTCACACCTTATTCATGTCCTTTTGTCCTTATGTTTAGAGAGAAGGAATATTCCTTCAGGAAAGAGACAAGGAAGCAGCATATCCCATGCCAGATGTCCAGGTACCTAGTAATCTTTTTCACATTCTCTTGTCAAGTTTTAGGGAGAAAGAGATAAGGAAAAACCAGACCCCCTCCATTGCAGGCTCAAGGACATTTCCTGTTTCCTGTCAAGGAGACCATTATTCACTTTGGAGGCTTTGTTCCCTTCATCTGCCTGGCCAGTCTCCACCCACTATTCTTTATCACAGTTGGTTTTATTGAGGCCAGGAAGCATGGTAGAGTGGACAGTGTATGGATTTGGAGATAAGGAGATTTGGGCAAAATTCTGATCTTTCACCTACTATCCGTGTGGCAAGCTCTCTAACCTCTTAGGACCTCATTTTGTTTATTTGTGAAAGAGCTAATGTTAGCCACTTCATGGGACTGTATTGAAGATTTACAAAAGTCACAGTGGAAGAAAGTCTTGAAAAGCTCCAACATAATTTCTGAATGGTTCTAAAGTGATACCATTACCCTGTGTCACTGAGGGATTCGAGGAAACAGGTGCTGTTACTGAGTGCCTTGTTGTCAAATACCACACATGTCTTTACTCACATATTATTCATTGAAGAAAGAGCAATAAAAGGTAAGATTGTTACACAGTTGAAAACACGGTGAAATAAAATACAATTATTTAAAGTGATTCTTTAGAGCTGAGGAGATGGCAAAAATATGGTATATGTATCTGACATTCGTTTGCAGGGACAAGAGACCCTGGTATGCACACACAGCTACATGAACATACAAACAAACACAAATACAAATACATGTAAACAAATAATTAAAAAAGCAAAGTGAGGGCTGGGGAGATGGCCCAGCTGTTAAGCACTTGCCTGCAGAGATTAATGACCCGAGTTCAATTCCCCAGTACCCATGTAAGCTAGATGCACAAAGTGGCACATGCACCTGGAGTTCATTTGCAGTGGTTGGACACCCTGGTGTGCTCATAGTTTCTCTCTCTCTGTCTGTGTCTCTCAGCATGCAAATAAAGAAATAAATAAGATTTACAAAAAGCAAAGTGAATCTTCAAAGGCATGATATTATGGTTTGTCTATGAAATGTCCCCCACAGGCTCATGTGTGAGGGTCTAGGTCTCCAGTTGGAAAGTTCAAGAAATTGTAGGAGGTGGGGCTAGCTGGGAAATGCAGGTCACTGTTTGTCCTTAAAATTAATTCTTGCCCTTTCCTATCTTTCTCTTTTTGCTTCCTAGCTGCCATGTTGTGAGAAGCTTTGTTCCAATTCACACTCTCCACAATTGTTATAGTCAGTCACACGACACTGAGATGAATCTCCAAACCAGGCACAGCTATGGGTGGAAAGGATTTATTGAAGCTACAGATCTGGGGGAAGTTCCATAATGGCAAGAGGCTGCACCCCCTTTCACAGGTCTAAGCAGAGACCAGCACCACACACACAACAGCAAACAGGCAGGGGGGAAGGGAGAGAAATTTCCTTCCCCTTTATATAGCCTTAGGGCCTGGTCTTGCAACCCTATCCCAGACTTGTTGGCTTCTTGAGTCTCTGGAATTTCCTTCCTGCACTGCCCTTCCAGGAAGGGATTTTTTTTTTCTAGGTTCCCTAAGCTTCCTTACATTCTGACCCCTGCTGAGAGGCTGCCTTCCTGTAAACAACATCAGAGACCCACCCAAGATAATTAAAAGATCAAGTTGACAACAAAATCTTACCATCACAAAGATGATGTAATTTAATACCAGATGTACAGACAGGGGTGCCAGGGGCCATGGACTAAACTCTCTGGATCCATGTGATTCCTTCCTTTGTCACCATGATGAAAATACTGTCTGCCACAAATCATGATCATTTCAGATTTAACATTGAATTCAGGAATGCTCAGAAAAGCAGAAGACCTATGTTCTTAGAACAAATCTGCCACTGACTGTGCATCTATATGGTATTACTTACCAATTCTGAGGGTTAATTTCTCATTCTGAAGGAAAAGATTAGAATGGACTCTTAAGTTTGTGTACACTTTAGATATAAACTGTTGATGGGGGATCTTGATTGTCCCCCAAAGGCCCATAGATTGGCTTTGTCCTGGGCCAGTGATGCTATTGGGAGGTGGGGCTTACTGGAAGGAAGTTAGGTCATTGGGGATATAGCTTCTAGGAGGATTGGAACATTGGCCTCTCCTCTTCTTTTTTTGTTTTTCCTTCTTCCATGAGGTGTACAGGCCTTGTTTGCCATGTATTCTTAACATAATATGCTGTATTGCTTCAGGCCCAAACAACAGGGCCAAGCAACCATGGACCCAAGCCTGTGAAACTGTGAGCCAAAATAAACCTTTCCTTCTCATAAATTGATTATCTTAGGTATTTTGTTATAGTGAGGGAAAGCTGACTAACATTAGTGGGGATCCATAAGCTGCATTATGCTGTCCTATATAACTTGAATTCTTGGACTTTGTATAGGTGAAAACATGCTTATAATTATCTGAGTCTGAAACTTATAGTTTACCTTTCAAGGCTGAGAGTGTTCTGTATAGTTTTAATATCCACTGAATTTTCCATGAATGTAATAATTGTATAAAGCATGCATATTACATTTTTCTCTCTTTGGACCTGGGCTAGGAGAACGGCACCATTTCAGGTATATTCCAAATGTTTGTGGGACCTGGGGCTCTGGTAGCATTCTCAGTGATCCTATGCATAGAGGTGGCACTTGATGACTTCAGGTGTCTTCTAGCATACCTGAGATTAAATGATGTCTCCTATATTTCTCATTGATATTTTAGTTGAGTCATTGTAGTTTATTTTTAGCAGTTAGGGTATACTACCAATGGACTTCTCTTCAAGACAGTAAAAGAAATACATTTATTACTAAGAAAGACATTGGTTTTGATGGGTCTGAGAGTCATGAAGCCAGCATCAACTGAAGAAAGCTGGCAACCTTAAAGGGTCTCAAAATTGCAGCGAGGAGGATATTGAAAGCATCTGTCCAGGATCAGGGAAGAAAGCATGGGTTTTTATTTTTTGGCCTAATTTAGCAGTAATAAACTAGTTTCATCTGGCAAGAATGGGCCCATGTCCTTTCCTTTAAATCTTGCCTAATCACAGTTCTATATTCATAGAACTTTTAGTCTTGGATGGATTTATTCTAAACTGTAAATGCTCTTGGTCCCAGGCCTTGGAAACACCAGGCATTAGCCTCACGGTGTTTGCATCCAAGGCACCACCTTTGCCAGGCGGGAGCTGCTTACTGTTAAGTGGAACATCCTTGCAAGAAGACATAAGCCTTGTAGCTAGAGCCTTGTCTGTCACAGCTTACAAAGATCTCAGGCCTCTCTCCTACCAGCTGTCTCTCCAACCCTCTCTTCCAACTGATCCCAGATCCAGTAAGACAATGAGAGAATCTTTTATTCTATGTTCAAACCAGCAGCCACTAGAGCAATAGTGAGAGGAAGGAGATCATTCGAGAGGAAGCTGATCAGAGTCTTGGTACTGTTGCTAGAAACAGCAGTTGACAACTTGGTGGCATTTATGTCTAAATAATCACTTCTGAGCTTTCCTTGAGGGAAGGCTTAAAATGTCTGTTGTTTGTGTTAATAGTAGAGATTGGTGTGTGCAGTGGTCTGAGCTCTATCTTTTCAAAAGGTTTGAAGAAACTAAGTAAACACTGAAATCCTGGTGGCCACTGATATGCCCCTTGGTTTTTCTTTATATCCTTTTTTTTTAGAAAGGTATTGAAAAAAATATATTTTTTACTTTTTAATACCCATTCTATTTTCTTTCTTTTGTTTAGCAAATCCACAATCTCAATATCGCAAGCTTAATGAAATGGGGGCAAATTTAGCAACAGATACTAACTGTAAGAGTAACACGGTGGACATTTCCATTTTCAACATTTCCTTTATGGCGGTTGGGTAATTTTAAGGTAATAAAATTGTAATGAACTTTCTAAATGAGGATGCCTCTGCTGGCTCCTCCAGGAGAAAAAATGGAAGTAATTTGGGAGAAGTGAGACGGATACGATGCTCCCTCTGGCTCTTGCTCTCCTCGCCTGCCAGTTCCCCTTGCTCCTGCGAAAATCTTCCCAACTTCACATCTCAGCCTATGAAATGACACCTTTGCCAAGCCGTACACAGCCTGCTCACTGCCTTGTGAAAAGACGGATATTCTCTTTCATCTTCAACTTGGAAAAACTGAGAGATAGCTGGATTTCTTCAAGGAAAGGGCGAGAAGTGGAAAGTGGGGAGGTGTTACGTAGATTTCCTCTCAGGAAACCCTAGAGGCAAGTTATAGTGAATATGCACAATTCCAGATGAGGGAAGGTTCCCTGGACTCTGGACCAGAGGATCCCATAGAGCCCTGGATGGAAACTTCTGGAGAAGGCAATGGTTTTTTTTATGCCTTCTAATTTCCTGAAAGGATTCCCTTTGAAGTTGTCCCTTCTGAAAAAGCCTGTGCATTCATTCCTCTAACATGATTATCAGATACAAAGCAAAGGCCTTCTTCAGTCTGTATGAGAGTCACATTTCCAGGCTGTAAATTGTTCTTTCTACATCAGCAACGGATAGACACCTTCAGATCCAAGATCTGGGAGAGGGTGATTGGTTTTTCTAAAAGTTTCTGAAATAGTGTTGCTCCCTCCCCTTCTAGAAGGTGACTTTTCTTTGATGAGAAAAATCTACTGCTTCCGGAGAAATATATCTGAATGACTTCCTGATAATTTTGGCCAAGCTGTCAGTGCTGTTAGAACTTGAGCTGGGTGAATTTCCTTCTCTACTACTTACCACAGGGCATACTGTACTTGCCTGGTATGCACACTCTGGATATATGTGACATTCATTTAGCATTTAATTATTAATCACTTGGAACTTCTCTCTGCATTAGGAAGGATGAATTTGGGCAAAACAGAAATCCAGCTCAATCTACACTTAAAAAAAAAAAAAAGCTTTTTTTTTTTTTTGGCTCACAAAGCACAAAATTCCAGAGGCAGATGATGTCAGGCCCATCTAGATCCTGCTGCTCAACTTCTGGGGCCAGACTCCCTCTCCCCTAATCTTCCGGCTCTGCTTCCTTCTGGTTTGACTTAATTCAGGCAGGCTTTTGCCATGTGTTCACAAGATGCTCTCAGCAGAGAGATCTCTCCCCAATTTTCCAGAAACAAAGTCGATTAGCATTCATTGACTAATATTTAATGGATACAAGGCATGGTTTTAAGCACTTTACATTTATTATATCACTTTAACTAACTTTCAGTTCTACAACCAGGAATTATCATTCTTGTTTTTCTACATGGGAACCCGGAGCCATCAGAGAACAGATAACTTGCCAAGTTTTTGTTTCCTGGTAATCAGTGGAGTGGGATTTGAACCAGGCCATCAGTTTAACTACCACAGCATATTTGAGTTAGGTCATGTTGAGTTGGATTTTGTGATATGCCCATTCTTTACCCATTTATGGTGGTTATGGCTAGAGAGATCTGACTGGCCAGGTTTGGGTCATCATCTTTTGCATTAAAAGGTCAGTTCAATTTCACCCAAAACAAATGGATCAAGAGTGGATAAAAGATGCATTTCCCTCAAGATAAACTGGTATGAAAAATGAATCTAGGCAGAATAAGACATCTGATTTCTACCACACTTTCCATTGTTTAACATGGTATATTACTTACTTTTCTTGCTGCTGTGACACATACCCAATGAAAGCAACTTAAGGCAGGAAGGTCTTATTTTGGCTTAAAGTTCGAGGCCACAGGTCCTCATGGTGGGGAAGGCAGGGCAGCAGAAGCATGAACCACTGGTCACATTGTATTAGCAGTCAGGAAGCAGAAAGCAGTGAGTGCTTCTGCCCAGCTTTCTCCTTTCTGTGCAATCCAAAACCTACATCCATAGTCAAGGCAGACCTTCCCATCTCAGTTAATCTAGAAAGTTCCTCACAGACATACCCAGAGATTTGTTTTCATGGTGATTTTAAATCCTGTAAACAACTGAAACTAACCATCACACATGGGTTGATATTCTCTTACTCCATAGCACACGGTCAAGTATTAGGTACATATCGGATATCAGCAGATCAATTCATTAATTATTTTCTTTCAGGGAAATGGGTTTTGAGGTTAGTTGGCTCCTCTGTACTTGTGGTATCTGATGCATCTGGAAAAGGGCCCAGAGGTCAAAAGTTCAAGATCACACTGGGTTTCACTATGGTTATGTTGGGGTGGGGGGGGGAGAGTCAAGAGCTTGGTGCCTGATGTTTTGTAGGAAGACTTCAAATGGCATGCTTATACATAGCTAGGTGAGTATCTTACTATGTTTAATAGGAACTTTTCTAAAATGTACATAAGGGCTAGAGAGATGCCTTAGCAGTGAAGGGTGCTTGTTTGCAAAGCCTGCTTGACCAAGTACTACTCCCCAGTACCCACTTAAAGTCAGATGCACAAAGTGGCACATGCATCTGGAGTTCGTTTGCAGTGTCTAGAGGCCCTGATGTGCTCATTCCCTTTATCATTTTCTTTCTTTCTCTGCTTGCAAATACATTAAAAAAAACAAAAACCCAAACAATTAACCAGCATCCAGTTCAGCTGATCTAGGCTGTGGATTTAGGACCTAGCCAGTCCACTGCCTGATGCAGGGGGAGCCAGCTTCAGGCTCAACTTGGGTGAGAGCAGAGCCCCACCTAGAGAAGGCAGCCAGAGCCGTGGACAACCCAATTCCACCAACAAGACATAGGATGATGGCTGACATCCTGGCAGGAGATGAACCACCCCTGACCTATCATACAGGGCCCAAACGAAACCTATAAAAAGTGGCAAGATAAACAAGAAACCTATCACCACAGCAAGTTAGATAACTCATGAAAGGTCAATGGAGACAGACATCAATAATACCCAACACAAACCAAAGCAGAAGTCCAGAGACACTTAAGATCTCTCAACAATAAAGCCGACTTAAAACTCACCCACCATGACTCAGAACTGAGTAGAAGAAGGGCAGAAACATTGTAAGAGCCATGGTGGGGGAGAATATCCAGAGACATGGCCTCCCTCAGCAACAACAAACAAAGGAGGAAAAAAAACTGGCTTCTGCTTGTGTAATTCATAACCCCCTACCCCAAGGACTGATCCAGTAGCCACACCAAGGAGGGTCCCCAGTGGGTTGGGGACAGGTAAGAGGGAAATGGGGGTACCACCACAAGATTTGCCCATACAATGTATCTAATTCTTGACAACAAAGATATTAAAAAAACCAAAAAAGCCCCTTCTTATCTTTCTAATGTGACAAACTTGAAGAAGTCTGATTTTTAAAAAATTTTCTCATCTTTACTATGGCCCATATTAGTCACATGGTGAGAGATCCAGAAGTATCTTGGGGCTATTGAATGATTTTATAAAATCTGTTTGGAAAATAGCAAATATAATCTACCATGTCCGAAAATATAATAGATTATATTTAAGGAGTTGATACAAATATCTAGATATTCAATATCCAGTTATTTTATTTTACTTAATGGTAATCAAGTGAATAAAAAACAACATAATTCAAAAAAGCTTTGTTCTCATATTTAAATCAAAACAATTTATTTGAGTGATTGAAGACATTTGCATGAAAATGCACATTATGCATTATTTGATATATATATAAAACTCTTCCCCAAACTGTTCTATTGAATTTTTCCATTTTCTTGACACTCCCTTGAAATGTCCTGAGGCCTCATTTTTCACCCATCTCAGCTATGGGACTTTTTTTCATAATATTGATGCAAAGATGTTTGTGTTACAGTTATAGATTACAATTATAAATACACTACACAGTTTGCTCAAAAATAAAAACATTTAAAGTGTATATAAGAGGTGAACAATAGTCTAACTAGGTTTACTGTAAGCTGGTATGGAAAGTGAAGGAATTCTGGGCCTGTGAGGGGAAAGAGACAAGGACTGTGGAAAGAGCCACCTTGCTTACAGAGAAGATCAGCTAGGTAACAGACTGGAGTGGACTGAGGGCAGATCCTGGGGTTGCCCAGGACAGGAGTGGGATTTGATATTCTGAAAGCAAACTGTCTGTGTGATTTGCCTTGGCCTCTGGCTAGTTATATAGAGGTAAGCCTGAAGCACCAGTGGATGGCAGCTTAGGACATACCACCATTCTATTCACCCATTCATCCGTTTGTCCCTTCAGCTAGTGAAGTGCAGCGAGCATATATCAGAGGAACCGAATCCTAAAGTATGTTGAGTAAATCCTTTAGAAGGGGTGACTAACAATGAATAAAGATTTACCAAATCCAAGAATTTGAAGGTGAGGAAGGGAAAAAAAACCAGTACTCTATTCAAATCATCAATTAATTAGACAAATATATATTAAGCACACTAATTACAAGGCATTGTTCTATGTGCAGAGAATACCACTGTGAGGTAAAGGGCAATTTCTGGATTCCTGTGGCTTGCTTATAGTCAGGTGGGGAAGAGAGACAATATGATACTACAAATAAAAGGTATGCCCAATGGCAGGAAATAGTTTTGATAAGCAGAGTGAAGAAGGAGGAGAGTGAGTGCTTAGGGAGACATGTTATTTTGTGTAGGCTGACTGGAGAAAGACTCATGGATTATCTCATTTGAGACCCAAGGGATGGGATGAGAGAGTCAGTTATGAGGCTATGGTGTGGAAGAATGTTCCAGGCAGAGGAAAGAGCAGTGCTAAGGTTCATGCTGACACACGATAGTATATTTGAGAAACACACCTGTAGGATCAGAATGAGCGAGAGGGGGACTGACAGCTGATAGAGCGAGAAAACTCAGGGGAGCCGGAGGGGGTTTGGTTAGAGACAACCCTACCATCAGGCTTTTATTTTGAACAAGATATAAAGGAGGTGGAAGGGTTCAAGGTGGTCGGCCCCAGGTGGAAGGTGATGCGTGGGAGCATCGCCCAGGTGCTGGGAACTGACAGTGAAGGAGCATGGGGTGGGAACAGGAAGACAGATCGGAGGCTACAGTAAAGACAGGAAAGGTGGCATCTTGCTATTTTACTGAAGTGGGAAGGCTGTGGGAAGAATGAGAATAAAAATCAAATCAGTTTTGGACATGTAGTTTTGAAATACTTACTAGATACCCGAGTGACTGGTTTCTTGTCTGCCTTCTGGTTGCGAATTTGGGGAAGATGGAAACAATCAATACCTTTTATTGTTTCTTTTTCTTTTCTTTCTTTTTTTTTATTTTTGGTTTTTCTAGGTAGGGTCTCACTCTAGTCAAGTTGACCTGGAATTCACTATATAGCCTCAGGGTGGTCTTGAACTCAATCCTCCTACCTCTGCCTCCCAAGTGCTGGGATTAAAGACGTGCACAACCATGCCCAGTTTACCTTTTATTGTTTCTGAATCCAGGTCTTAGGAGAATCATCTATATAGTAGAAACTTAACAAAGGTTGTTCAGTCTTTGAATGAAGGCATAAAGGGAGATAGGAAAGGAAACAGCACCAAGTAAAGAAAGGCTCTTAATGGGATATGTAATGAACAGGATATGAAATGGACACTAACTGAGGTGTTCTAAGAAAGAACATATGTGGTTAGTGCTGTGATTTAGGAAGACTGACCTGGTGAGTGTTTGCTATAGTTTGGATAAGACTTGAGCCTGTACCCTGAGGGTTCAAATGTCAAGAGCGTGGTATGGAGAGACACTTAATAGTTGGAGCTTTGTAGCTTCGAACACAGAAGTTTCTTTATAGAGGTGAACACAGAGATGCATGGATGGCAAGGTTACCAAGAATAAGTGACTAGTTTGTGCCCAGTCCTAAACATGACACCGAAATCACACAGGGAACCTCACAGGAGAGGAGGATGGGAAGTGAGGCTGCAGAATGCTCGCATCTGGATGCAAGTCTGCTGCATTCATAGACCCACAGCAGATGTGGTTTCCTGCACAGGACTGAGCTTCTTGTCAATATCTCATCATAGATGAGGGAGGGGCTCATGAGACCCTACACCTCCCAGATGATTGCTGGGAAAGGGGAGGTCATGTCCTTTACTGGTTTTGCCTCTGTAGGACTGCCCACTCTCTAGTAAATAACCCACTACCCATGATTAAGTAAGTGACCTGCTGTAGTCATTATTTTGTTCTGGCACAAAGTGACCAAAGCAGCTCATAGGAGAAAAGGATTTATTTTGGCTTATAGTTTTGAGGAGAAGCTTCATGATGGCAGGAGAAAGGATGGCCTGGGCAGAGGCTGGACATCACCTCCTTGCCACAGCAGGAACAGCAGCAATAAAATGAGCAAGCTCTGGTAAGGGGGAGCTGGCTATGAGACCCCTAAGTGTGCCCCCAACAACATCTTCTCCAGCAAGGCTCCACTTCCAAATTGCCGCCAGCTGGAAACTAAGTATTCAAAATATGTGAGTTTTTTTTGGGAACATCTGATTTCAACCACCATATGACCTTAATTTAAATCAGTGGGTCAAAAAAAAAAAAAGGACAATGCATGGAAGTTGGATGGAAATGTAATGGAAAGGAGGGTTTTAGTGGGAGGGGAAGGGAAAGAGAGAGAACAAGTAGGAAGAGTAGGATAAAAATACATTATGAACATGTATGAAAGTGTCCAAAATAAAAGAGCTTTGGAAAAAAGAGTTGGAGCTTAGTGAGAAGTACTGGCCATTCTCAGCTCCCTGGAAAGCATTTGTTTGATGCCCTTTCTTTCTCTTGCCTCTCTCCCACCATCTGCCATGAGATACTCTCCAGAGTCAAGCTGATGCCAGTGCCGTGTGTGTCCTTGAACCTTTAGAACTGTGAATGAAGCCATACTTTCCTTTATAAACGTACCTAACCTCAGCTATTCTGTTACAGTGATAGAAAAATGACCAATTCTATGGTTCTGTGCTCAGCCTATTCAGGAATCCGTTATCACTGAAAAGCTGCTCTCCTTAGGCTTTTCCTTTCATTCTTTTTTTTTATTGTCCATATGATTTACATTGTTTAGTGGGCCAACAATGAGTTGTTATCCCAAATTCCCCAATGCTCCCCCTCCCCATCCCCAGTCAGCTGGATATCCTCCTCCGTGGGCTGTCTTTATCAGTCTTTGTGGTAGGGGACCATGGATAGCCTAGTCTTCAGCCGGGTTCTCATGACCCAAGTGTGTTGTTACTGAGGGGTGCCATGCCTCTGGATAGTCTCCCCCACCATGGCTCTCACAAACTCAAGGATCTTTGGATGTGGTGGTTTGGGACTGGAGTTTCCTTGGATGTTGAATATTCCTCTATTGGGTGAGTTTATCCCATGAATACCCAAGTTTTAGCCCTGTGGAATTTGACCCTTGATATCAACCTGACACTTAACTAACTGCCTGTCTGGAGGGGGATCCCATTGTGGAGGTGCGAAGATGGACAGCTCAGGAGGGAGAATGGGGGAATGGAGAGGTTCTGCTCCGGATGGTGGGAATGGCTGGGATAGAGTATGGCTTTCCTTAGAGAGAAACAGACACAAAAATAAAACCAGGTATACCTATGTTGATTTTCCCCCATTTATTTTGAGTATCACTCATGGTTGTCAACTTTTATTGCCTCATGATAAATTTTGTGCTGAGCATTATTTTAGCTGCTTATCCATGAACTCTGTATCCTTTACAGTTTTTCCTCACATGAACTTTTCTTCCTGTATGATTCTCACAGATAATTCTTCACAATCAGTTCTTCTTTCATTTGTTATGTATGATGTTATCTTGAATAATAAGTAGCCACATGGACTCAAGAAAAGTACATTTTGAAGATAATATCTCATTCTTCTTAGCTTTGGAAAAAAAAAGAACAAACCTACAGCCTTGTTTAACACTAAAAAAAAGTTTTCAGACAGTACCTTACATAGCCCAAGGGAGAGGCTGGTTTAAATTTTTCTTAATACTACATTCATTAGTCTATATTTTTTTTTATTTTTTGTGTTTTTTCCTTTTTTTTTTTTTAGAGTCTTACACTTTCACACAAGTTGGGCTTGAACTTGGAAATTTTCCTGCATCAGCCTCCCAAGTGCTAGGATTATAGGTATGAGCTACCACACCCAGCTCACTTATCCTTTTTTAAGTTATTATTTTTGTACTGTGTTATCTTCCAGTTTCCTCTCAACTCTTGGCTGCTGGAATAAGCAGTACAGAAACAAATCTTAGGAAGTTGGGCTCAGTGGGCACCAGGTTTCAATCCATAAAAGTCTCATGTCGCTTTGGATATGGGTTCCAGCAGAGTCCCCAACTTCTGCTTAATTCTATCAGGAACTTGTCAAAGCCATGGGTATTGGGACCCACCCAATACCTCAAAGCTGATATTGTAATATTATTGGCCTTATTTAGCCCATCCCTTTTAACTGTAGGGGTGTGTGTGTGTATGCACGTGTGTGTGCATTTGTATGTGTGCATGTGTGCTTGTGTGTATGTATATATGTGTGTGTACCTGTGTGTATGTATGCATGTATGTGTGTATGTATGTGTGTATGTATGTGTGTATGTGTATATATGTGTGTGTGTGTGTGTGTGTGTGTGTGTGTGTGTGTCTGTGTGTGTGTGTCTGTGTGTCTGTGTGTCTGTGTCTGTATACTGGTAAATGGCCATATCCTACAGTGAAGACTGCAGTTGCAACACAGGGCCACAAGGGCAACTCCAGGGTAAAGGTTAAGGCCAGCCACAACTTGGGGGAATGATAGGGAGGCAGATTTGGGAAGTCAAAGTTATCAATGGGGGCTCCATGTGGAGTCGGAGCACTGGAGATGGGCTGGCTGGGCTAGAGGCTTTTGGAGGAAGGCTGTAGGAGTTTGCAGTTTACAGAAAGACAGAAGTAGCGATGTAACCTGAGGAAGAGGTGAGGGAAGGGAGGGTTGCTGTAAGAAGAAACTAATTACTAACCACAATGTTATTACTGAGATATATTAATGAGACAATTTCAGCTAAATATCAGTCTGGGATTTAAAGGACTTCAACTCAGCTCCCTGGGGTTTAACACAAGTTTCTCTCATTTATGTCACCAAACTCCTATTCAGTTCCAACCCCCTGTTTTTTGTGCTCAAGTCCTAGCTTGATAGTCTTCCCATATTTTGATTCTCAGGGGATCAAGGTTTGTTTTGCTTCTTTGACTCCTGATTGTTGATGCTAGAGCAGCGGCTCGGCTCCTGGATTGCACGTGGTAGCCGACATTCACACTGCTGATGGTTTCCCTGAGCCTGACTTCAGACCAGCTTGCTGCCAACTCCTCAGCTGTCTTTGACCCTTGGCAAGCTCTGCTCTGCCAGATAATGAGGCTTTCCCAGCCAGGTTCCTGGCTTCTAAGACCAGAGCAAAAGTGAGGCTAAAAAAAGGAACATTCCTCGTTCCTTTAGAAAATCCCAGTGATTATTTTTGGTCTCACATCAGAATGCATCCTTGAGGTTAGTAGTCCAAAGAAGGGGTGTGATTCTCTCATCAGCCAGCATATCAGAAAGAATAAGGACAATGACAGTGGCTTATTCAAATAACCCATTTAATAATTTTCTTCTGTTATTAAAAGTGGGACCTTCTGGACTATCTATCAAAAATCAAGCAAAGGAGAATATAATGATAATTGCTCATGTTAACACTTTAGAAAAAAAAGAAAAGTGTCTTCTAACAATAATGTCAATGCAGATCACATGTACTCACACCAGATTGGGCTGCTTGTGCCAGTATCCAAGGTGATAACTATGTAGCATTGACAATAGGGTGAGGCTGGGGAGATGGCTCAGTGGTTAAAGGTGTTTGCTCGGCAAGCCTCCTGATAGGAGTTTGGATTCTCAGCAACCACATAAAACTGAAGGCAAAGTGACAACCAATCCCAATTGCCCAAGTGGAGTCAGGAATCCTGAAGCTTGTGGGCCAGTTAGTTTGGCCTTCCCAGTGGCAAAACAAGAGAGGCTGTGTTTTAAACAAGTTACAAAGTGAGGACCAACACCCCAAGGTTGCCTTCTGACCCCTACATGTATGCCATAGCATGTCGTTCATTACCCCCCCACATGCGTGCACACACACATACACATACACAATGTAGCAGTTAGCTTCTTGTTGCTGGGATATAACACTCAACCAAAAGCAGCCTATTGAAGGAAAGGATTTATTTCAGGCTTATACCAAGAAGCTGGCTCACTTCATCATATATCCGCAGCAGAGAGAGGGCACAGCAGGCATGAGCTGGCTCTGAGCACACAGTAGGGCTAGACTCCTTGATCCAAGGTGGGGCCCTGGTGACACATTTCCTTCAGTAGGGCACCTCCCAAATACTCCACCAGCTGGGGACTGAGTAGGAAGCTTAATCACAAACATCTGAGGTTCTGGGGGACATTGACATTCAAGCCACCACCATGCAAATTAAAAAAAAATTAAGGATGGTGGGCTAGCATATTGCTGTTTAGATTGGTCCTTTTGGGGGGCTGGGGAGATGGTTCAGTGGTTAAAGGGACTTGCTTGCAAAGTCTGAAAATCTGGGTTTGATTCCCCAGTGCCCACTTAAGGCCAGATGCACAAAGTAGTGCATGTGTCTGGAGTTAGTTTGCAGTAGCAGGAGGCTCTGGTCAGCCCATTCTCTTTCTCTCTTTTTCTACTTCTCTTTATCTCTCAAATAAATATGTAAATAAATAAATATTTAAAAATGATTGCTCCTTTCCCACATCTTCACCAAGAGAACATTGGACACCCATTCATACATGGAGTTGGGCCTGGGAGTAAACATGTGTTATGTCATCATTTAGATTCTATGCATGCTACCAGATTTGGTGGTACATATCAGTAATCGTAGTACTTGGGAGGCTGAGGCAGGAGGATTGTGAGTTCTAGGCCAGTCTAGGCAACATAATGAGGACCCGTCTTTACAAAACAAGGCTAGAAAGGTTCTTAGCTGTAGAATGCATGCGTAAGGCCATGGGTTTGATCCACAGCGCTGCAAAAGAAACCATGCATGTGAACCACTATCCGACCCACTCGCCTCCTTACATACTGTGTTCTAGCACTAAAAATCTTTCTTTGGTCTTTTCTTGTTCGGAACTGTTTTTGCACACGGTCCTTCCAGTCTCAGAATATTTTTCCCTCTGTTCATTATAAGTTAGTTTCTCAGAAAAAACTTGCCGGCCACTTTGACTAAAGGAATTTGCTTCCTACTGTTTTCTATTTCAATTTCCTGAGTGTATCTTTCAAGCATTTATCAAGTTACAATTGTTTTGTTTACTTATTTGTATTTGGTCTAAACTGCTAAAGGTGTATGTGTCATGACCACAGGAGCAACATGTGTCTTGTTCATTCTTGAATCCCAGACATTCAGCACAGTGGTGACACATTCTGAGATGCTGACTAAGTATTTATGGAACGAGTGAATTAAGACTGCTACAAATGTCTGTCTTGTAGAGTAATCAGTAAGTAGAAAAAGTGAACATATATCAGGAATACATACTGTATCAAAGTAAAATGCTAATTTGTATAATCAATATCTATGGACAATTGTTGCATGAACTTTTCCTAGGGATGTGAATAATGTTTGCACACTACAGACAGGGCACCAGAAACAGACTGAAGTAACAGTTTAACTCAATTCTAGCTTGGTGAACTAATGAGCTTAATAGGCTTATTTACGGACCATAGGTTACTTAACAGAAGGGTGGGTGACCCCAGAGTAGACACATCACTGAAGAGTCTCGCTCCAGCATAGATGCTGTGTTCATCCTAGCTTTGTAGATGGAGTCCCCGTTAGTTCCCTTTCAAGACTCTGTGTACTATAGCATCCTGAGACCTATAGAGGGGACAGAGTGACACACTGCTGGGAGAGGTGCAGGAGGGAGTGGCTGAATCTCAGGTGAGGGTCCTCTTCAATCTCTATGCTGTTCCCTGTCTTATTCTCTTACAACTCTGTGTGTTTTCTTACTTTGAACCTCCTCAAATGATAATGGTGTTTGTTGCAGTTACCTTTTTGTTCCTGGGACAAACACTTGACAGGTGCTGCCTATGAGAGGAAAGGGATTCTTCCAGGCTTACAGATTCCAGGGGAAGCTTCATCATGATGGAAGAAGCTGGCTCACTTCATCATACATCTGTAAAACAGAGAGAAAAGTGAACAGCAAGGGTTCAAGCTGGCTCAGAACACAACTCAGGGTTGGACTCAAGATCCGCCCCCAGTGACACTCCTCCTACAGCAGGGCTCCACCTGCCAAATGCTCCATGCTAAAGACTAAGTAGGAAACTTAATCAGAGACACCTGAGGTTATGGCCACATTTTTACTTTCAAACCACTCCTTTGTGCCTCCTTTGCCTCTCATGCTGACTGGCATGTCACAATGAAGGAAAACTATGTTTGAATGAAAAGATGGTGTAAGGGGGGAATGCAATGAATCATGATTCAAGGTCCCTGAGTGAGAAGAGATTATTTATAAGCTAACTGTAGGGACAAAGAAGTAAAGTGATATTCAAAGTATAAAATGATCTCAAGTAACAAAAGAGATGCTTCTAGACTGTCCACAACTAATTACAATTATCAAATACTTGGCAGTTCGGAATATGAGAAATCCTTTCAGACCTGGCCGTCTGGAGACCATCATTGAGAAGCCAGGATTTCAGTGTACTCTTAGGGGATAAGTAGGATTTATTGATGTCAGTGTAATTTATCTGTGCCTATTTGCCATTAATGAGCCCTGCTTCTGTAATGTATTGACTTGTTTCCAAAATGGAAACTATTTAGAAGTCCATAGATTTCTAACTTGGACATGTAGTGTTTTAATTGGAAGTATTACCACATTAAGGAGTAAAATGAGATAAAGGAAATCACTTTCATAAGCACAGGTTGCTCTCTGCATATAAAGGGATCCATCCACAGAATTTTATAAGATAAAAAGATGCATTTGCTATCTTTTAATCTCAGGGGGATGAAGAGAGGCATTGCCTTGAGATTTGATTACTTCACTTCTTAACACTTTTCAAATCTGAAAAGTTCACATTTTAGTTCTGTTTCTGTTTTTTTTCTTAAAAATGGAATCCTTGGGCTGGAGAAATGGCTCAGCAATTAAAGATGCTTGCTTGCAAAGGCTGATGGCCTGGGTTCAATTCCCCAGTACCATGTAAAGCCAGAGGCACAAAGTGGTACATCCATCTGGAGTTTGTTTGCAAGACACCCTGGTATGCTTATTCTCACTCTCCATCTCTGCTTGTAAATAAATAGATAAAAGTATTTAAAAAATGGAATCCTCTGGACACACACACACACACACACACACACACACACACACACACACACCTCATTTCTTAGGCTGCAGCAAGTTATGGCCTGTGCTTATCCGACTGAGAACTTGAGCATGGGGAGGTTCTGCTTCCACATATGAGAGGACTCAGGGAGTCCCTCCTCTTCCAGCTCCCACCAGATTTTCAAGAACTTAGTCACAGCACTGTAGTAGTTCAATAAGCTGAAAAGGCAAAAGACAGTGCAATTTCAACTCTCCAATTCTAAAATCATGTCTGAAATTAGCCCATCTTCCAAGAAAAAAAACAAAACAAAACAATCTCATGAGCCAAGGATCTGTCAATTCTAGATGTTTGCAGGATATATGCCAAGGAAAAGGTGAAGATGGACAGTTCCCTGGAGCGGAATTAGGGGGTTGATGGGGTATTGCCATAGGTTCAGGTTAGGGGTCAAGCCAAACCATGGTGGGTGGGCTGTGCATTAGAGGTAGAGACTTTGAAGCTATCTAGGAGCTTTTGTGAGGCTCCAGTCCTCTATGCTGGACCCATGGTTTGACTCAAACAGTTCCCTAGGCATTACTTAATGCTCAAATCAATGGTGTCCCAGCAAGGGATCATTTATCAGTGGCTAAGCCACCACAAATTACAAGGGGGAAGGAAAACAGCTAAGCAGAGAGTTGGGGAATAGGTAAGGGGCTTATTTACTAAGCCTAGATGAATAACTTGCTGAATTAAAAACTGGTATTCATGAAACACAAGTCAGAAACATGCCACATGGACCCCAATTTGTGCCATGCCATGTTGTGATTTAGGGAGCAGCCAATTTAACCTGTCTGTGGGAAGAAAGACTTTGGTTCTTTGTCAAACTCCCGGTGCTCTCAAATCCCCAGGCAAACAAAAGACTATCTTATATTATTTTCTCAGTAGGAGTCTGTTTAGAATAAAATTGAGTTATTTCCCCAATGCCTAAAAAAACAGTTATTGAACATTATTCAAACAAGGAAGAACACGTAGTTTCCTCAACTTAAATATGCTAACACTGATATTTTCTTAAGACTTTAGTTTATACTTAGACCTATTCATCATCAAAAACAAACCCCTTAGCTAAACAAGACCAATGATGATTACCTGCCCATTAACAATGTTTTTATAGGGATTTAAAGTATTCATATACATGAATAAAATTAGTGAGTCTCATATGATAAATGTTAGTGACATAAATAAATCTGATTTTGAGTAAGAATTTTTTATTGTGCTTAGTAAGTCTTCTAATTTCCATTTCCTCTGATTTTTAAAAGTTTTTTTTATTGTTGTAGATTTGTTTTTAATATTATGGTGTATTGTTCTGCCTCAGCATGCACTTACTTAGCTAGACAAGTTCTCATCAAAGGATGCTGGGAGCTATTGTCCAGAGTGATGCCAAACTCAGTCCAAAAACATCAGTGTAATGTGTTTTTGTAGGAAAAATACATTAGATGCATTACTTTTTTCTTTATTTTTTTGGATACTTGTCTACATAGTTTGGTCTAGCTAAAAAAATAAATGTATAAGTGACCTTTTAGGCTAAAAAATATGATCTTGCATTTTTGTCTTTGATTTTAAGGGATGTTGAGTCTTCCATAATAAATGTCTTAGTGACTCAAGTGATAGCTATTGATGATGATGACTTCTATTTATTAAGTACTCAAAAATTATGTATATATAGTTTACTAATCCTTATAAGTGATTCTATGAAGAAATATGCTTTCAGCTCTTTTTTTTTTTTTTTTTTTTTTTTTTTGGTCTGAGAGCCCTGTAACATTTGAGAAATTAAGCAACTTCCCAAATGGGTTAGTTTGCAGTGGAACCAAGGTTAAAATCCCATCTTTAAGTCATAGCTCTCATTATTACACCTCCATTCTTGAACTTCTATATTTCATCCACCAATAAAAATTAAAAATGCAAGCTGGGTGTGGAAGCCAATGCCTTTAATTCCAGCCCTCTGGAGGCAGAGGTAGGAGGATCACCATGATCATACATACATAGTGAATTCCAGGTCATTCTAGGCTGGAGTGAAACCCTATAAAAAAACAAAAAACAAAACAAAAAAGTTAAAATGCAAAATCAAGCAAGAAAAAACCCACCTCAACCATTTTTAATGTGTTCAAATGATTAAAACATAAAAGTAAAAAGGAATTACCAGCACGTGTATGTGAACATGTAGTATGTGTGATGAGGTATGGTGTGTGGTGAGGTATGTATAGTGTGTGGTGAGGGATGCTGTGTGGTGAGGGATGGTGTGTGGAGTGGTATGTATAGTGTGTGACATTTGCTCATGTGGTGGCCAGAGGAGAACATCGGGAGTCCTCCCCTAAAGCTCATCCACATATTTCTTTGAAACAGTGTCTCTCTCTGAACCTGGACTTGTCCTTTTTGGTCAGATTGGCTGACCAGCAAGCCTGAGGGATTCTTTCTCTTCACCCACCACAGGACTGGGGTTACAGGTGGGTGTGGCCGTATCCAGCTATTTCATGAATGCTGGTAAATCTAATTCAGTCTTAGGCTGTCACGCTGGTGCAAAAAGTGCTC
Organism: Zapus hudsonius; assembly: GCA_004024765.1. Lineage (NCBI taxonomy): Eukaryota > Metazoa > Chordata > Mammalia > Rodentia > Dipodidae > Zapus > Zapus hudsonius. Next base: position 52,002 of record PVHP010005832.1, read on the forward strand.
TTACCTGTTAGCCATCTCCTTTTAACAAATTTTTGTAAAAGAGTGTGTGATTGTATTTATTATATTTAAAAAGTGATAACTTGTAACACTATTTTACATTACTTTGTATTTTTGAAAGAGGTCATGAATATATCTGACTCCCAATCTGGAGAGAAAGTTCTCTTTGAGGGTATGTGGAGCTCATATATCCCAGGAATTTTATGCCCTGAAAAATCAAGAAGGGTCACATCTTAGAACAAAGACCAATTCTTCCTGGAAGAGGACAGTTGGTATCTTTACTCCAGCCTGCTTATACAAACATATATCATGTCTTTCTCATTTGAACACTTCTCCATGGACCAGCGCATGCTCTGAGGACAAGAATTAGAGAACCACACAGGAGAAAGTGCTATTTTCCTTGTGTGTGCATGCATGGCCCTCAAGTGCGTGCGTGCGTGCGTGTGTGCGTGCATGCGTGTGTGTGTGTGTGTGTGTGTGTGTGTGTGTGTGTGAGAGAGAGAGAGAGAGAGAGAGAGAGAGAGAGAGAGAGAGAGAGGTAGGAACACAGGTGGGTAGGTATAGATTTCAAATTCCCCTTCTAGATTTGTAATGTAAAAAAAAAAGAAAAGAAAAAGAAAAAGAAAAAAACAAGGCTCCTCCATGCATTTAGGGACTGCTGTTGTTTTTTGGTATCTCCCCCGTTTTGCCTGTTATCATAAAGCCCAGGCTTTCCCCTGTTCCCAAAGGCAATAGACTGAATTGGGTTTTCCTGCCCAGTTTATTGTTTTCAGATCTCTGCCAAATCTCAACTGACCATTTTCTTTCCCTGATAAATGTGAAGGAAATTATAGTCACTCCACACAGATGACCAGAAAGGTTTCCTCAAGCTCTAGATAACAAAAAGGACTGCTTTTTCAACTGTGAGACCCATTAAACAATTGAAAACAGGGGTAACTCCGTGGACAGGAGCTGACATAGGTTGCTGGGAATAGCCACTGTTAATGTGTTAAGTTCATTTCCAAAGCTTATAGAAATGTGAGGAGCAGTTGCCCTCAGCTCCACTGTTAAATAATTTAATGGCAATATTACTTATATAAGTGCAAACATAGAATTGGTGATAAGCATAGAAACTTATAGCTCTTCTAATTATGAAATGAACAAGTTTACAAACTCAGGAAGAATAAAGATAACACCAATAAAACTCAAATTAACACCATTAGTTTGACATGACAGATGAAATTTTGTTGAAATTAAATTGCTACTCACAGAATAAACATTCTACTTTTTGTCACGGTATAGGATGCTGACAGCTTTTCCTATTGTACCAGGCAATGGAGGGTCCCCAATGCTCCTACCATTTGCCCATTGGAGCTAGAGATGTATGACTCTTATTTGTTTTCACTTGATATAAATGTGTCTTTTATTTCTTTTTTTATTGTCCATAATGAGTTACATTATTTAATGGGCAAACGATGAGTTGTTATCCCCAGTCTTTTTTTTTTAAATATAATACTGTTTTTTTTTTAACTTCAAAAACTTCTCAGCATTCTAAACACACCAAAAAAATTGCAGAATGCTGCAAATTGTGTTTAAGTACCCAGGGCCTTAAACTTTCATTGATGCAGCAGTTCTTTTGCTTGGCTGACAATGACAAGTTCTAGTTTGTTTAGAAACAAAGTTTGAAATCTACAGCTCTTAACTAAAAGGAAAACTCCAAACACTTCTAGTGCCAACTGACCACACCCCCTTTGCCACAACTAAGAATGTCAGCAGAATGTTATGTCACCATTACAAAAACAAGACACCCTGAAGCTGAATGGATGCCCACTGCAGTATCAACAGGTCCAGCGTCACAGCGCACGTCCTGAGCTACAAACCCCTTCAAAAGGCATCTTCCCCCACCCCCATTCTCCAGCCACATAAGGAGCATCAATGGTTTCTCTCAGTTGTTTTTTTCCTCTACAAACTATAGATTTGTATAGTTGAAACTCAGGATCAAGCTGAAAAGAAAATGCCTGAAACATCTCCAAATGCCTTGCCACACCAACAGCAAAGTGCACAGAGTGAGGAGAACACAAGAGTGCTTTTTCATTTTAAAAATGCCTGGGAATATGTTCAACTTTGACAGTTTCAGGGCGCTCCAAACACCCATGGCCACTTCATGTAGAGCACTGGCACTTTAAGAGATTACAGTGTGATCGTGATCAAGTTCTGTAATTAAACCTAATGAGGGCAATAGACACTGCTCAGAGAGAGATGTGTCCATCATGGAGCTGCTCTAAGGTATTCATAAGGAGGCAGATGCACAGTTTTTTATTCACCCTCTTCGTTTCCGCTTCCTATTTCTCTTCGTCTTCCTCTTCCACCTTTTCCTGGGCAACTTTGGCGGGACCCTTGGCGCCATCAAACTTCCCTTTGGACTTGCAGTCTACCACATCCTTCTCATTCGCTCCTTCAGCTTGGCCGCCCTGCTGATGCATGGCTGCTTCTCAGTGTCACTTAGGCTATCCCCCTCTCACCCAGCTTCTTTGCCACATCTCCAATAGAGGTGCCAGGGTTTGTGAATTTGATCTTGGGATGGTATTCAGAGTAGAATAAGAAAAACCCAGAATGAGGTCTTTTGGGAGCATTAGGGTCCTTTTTCTTCTTGCCTCTTTAGCTGGCCCAGAATCTAATCATTCTATCACAGCGCACTTGATCCACCTTTGCCATCTCATTAAATTTGGATTTCTCCTTGCTGCACAATGTCTTCCATCTCTCAGAACGCTTCTTGGAAAACTGCAAAATTGACGGAGACGTCTGGGTTTTTCTTCTTGTGTTCTTCCCTGAAAGTCTGCACAGAGAAGGCATAGGCAGACATCTTGCCCTTTGGCTTCTTGGGATCACCTTTAGCCATCCTGACTGTTTTGTTCGTTAGACTGGGCAGCGCAGGGCACGACCCCAGACTCTCGCTAGCTGACTTCACGAGAGCCTCCCTCTTTTTTTTCTTGTCAGTCAAAATGCTTCTTGGCAGTAAAGTGATCTTGAACACAAAAAGACAAAGAGGGCTAGAGAGATGGCTCAGCAGTTAAGGCACTTGCCTGCAAAGTCTGGTTCTATTCCTTAGTAACCACATAAGGCCAAATGCACAAGGTGGGACATGCCTGTGGAATTTGTAGTGGCTAGAGACCTTGGTGCACCCATTCTCTCTCTCTTGCTCTCATAAATAATAAATAAATAATTTTTTTAAAAAATGACAAAATTAGATTGAAATTTCTAGTTACACAAGGACCATCACAAGGGCCACTTCCTTTTCCTCTGTCCTTCTGCCTGACCCCAGAAGAACAAAAGAATCTATTTCTGCTTCATCTTTGTACCCCTCCCATCCACAAAGGTGCTCCCTCCACAGTAGGTCCTGAATAATAGATGTCAACGCAATGTATGAATGGCTATCAACTCTAAATGGAGGAAGTAATGGCCTGGGACAGGACTGGTTATAGACATGAAAGGAAGCTGAAGAGGGACAGCGAGTGATGAAATAAGAGAGAAATTGATCAACTGGGAAAAGATCACTGGGTATTCCTTGAGCTAGGTGTGGATTTTGTCAATGTGACACTGGCAAGGAAGTGGTAGAGAATATCAGTAGTTCTATAGTGCCTGGTTTATGTTAAACTTTATGACTATGTTATTTATTCAGTACATGATAAATAACTGATTCCAAGCACACAAGTGCCTTTAACCACTGAGCCATCTCTCCTACCCTGATTCCACAATACAGGTGTTGTCATTATCAATGACTCTTCTGGTGTCTTTAAAAAAACACATCTCCAAAGATGGTTAACCAGAGGTGAATAAAAATGGATGCACCAGCCAGGTGTGGTGGTGCAGGCCTTTAATCCCAGCACTCCAGAGGCAGAAGTAGGAGGAGCGCCATGAGTTTGAAACCACCCTGAAACTACATAGTGAATTCCAGGTCAGCCTGGGCTAGAGTGAAACCCTACCTCCACCCCCCCCCAATAAAAAAACCAACCAAAAAACAAAAAAGAACCAATCCACTAACCAACCAACCAACCAACAAGCAAAAACAACCAAAGTTAGATGCACCAAACTAATGCTTTTTAGTATCTTATTTCAGAAGTATGTCAGTCAAAGCTATGGCTTGAGAAAGGGTAGCATGTTTTGAATGTTTATGTCCCTTTATAAGTTATGTTGAATTTTAATTGCCATTGTGTATTAGTTATTTTTGTGTTGCTGTGAACAAAATACCAGAAGGAAACAACTTAAGGGAGAAAAGATTTATTTTGGCTTATAGTTTCTGAGAGTTTCAGCCCATCCTGGCAGGGGAGGCCTGGTGGAGTAGCTTGGTTCACAGAGGTGAGAGTCATGGGAGAGGTTGTTTGCATCACGGTGGACCAGGAAGCAGAGAATGGGGGAATGCTGGTGTTCTGGTAGTTTTCTCCTTTTCCCCTTTCATTCTATCTGGATCCTCAGCCCATGAGATCTGCCACCACATTCTGAGTGGGTTGCTCCCTCTCAGTTAATCCTCTCTGGAAATACCCTCACAGGTAACCCTGAGATCTGTCTCATCGTTTCATAGGTGATTTTAAATTCTATCAAGTTGACATGAAGAATAATCATTACAGGTAGTAGAATGAGATGCAGCATTGAGGAGGTTGTTAATGCCCTTATAGAAGAGGCTTCACAGAGCTGTCTGGTTCATTCACCCCTCCCTCCATGTGAGGACAGAGCATGAAGGTGTCATCTCAGAAGTCATGTGCATTTCTCAGCAGACACAGAATTGACTAGACTTTTCAGCTTTCAGGATGATGATAAATAAATTGTATATAAATTCTAGTCTATGGTGTTTTGTTAGAGCACTAGAAATAGACGGAGATAACATGGGGAGGGAGAGAATGTTTTATGGATTTCTAGTCTAAGGTATGCTTGGACCTTTGGGCAGGAAAGAAGACATTCTAACAGACCAGAAACCTGGCAGAACAGCTTGACAAAGATTATATCCTCCTGTTAGAATACAGAAGAGATACACCACAACTCGGGTATCTGCCTTTTCTATTGTCAATTGGCCTGGGTTCCATGGGTCTGTGCTTGGGTATTAGGGAGGTGGGTCACTGGGAACATGAGGCAAGATTACCTCAATACCTATTCAAAAGAGGAAGGAAGTTCTTTTCTTTAAGGAAGTAAAACCATTGTGTCAATATCCCCAATTAGCATTTTTGTCAATATTGAGGTTTCTGTATTCTCTAGGTCAGTACTGTTCAAAGTAGCCAGTCTGTGAACTGTTTCTTACTCATCAGTGACAAGAAGCCTGTGTCAGAACTAATGTCAACACATCGCTTCCTTCCTTGTAGACATGTTCCTATGAAAAATCTTGCTAATCTTCACAAAGTAACCAATGTAGATATACACTGTGACACAGGCTCCATACCTTGTTGAATAGTGTTGTTTTAAACTTTCCCATTCCTCTTTCATGTGTCATTCCATTTCTAAGTTAGGAAAAAGGGCAATATCCTGTATGTCTATTAATGGTGATGCTAAAAATGCCTTTAAAAATCTTTTTTTTATTTTTTTGAGAGAGGACAGAGAGAAAAAGACAGGGACAGAGAGAATGAGTATGGTTGTGCCAGGGCCTCTTGCCATTGTAAACAGACTCCAGACACATGCGCCACTTTGTGCATCTGGCTTTGTGTGGGTACTGGGGAATTGAACTGGGTCCAAAAGGCTTTGCAAGCAAGTGCCTTTAACCATAGAACCATCTCTCCAGCCCAAAATGTCTTTTTTTAATGAATCTCTACAAATTTCTGTAGCAACATGTATTTCTATAAATGTTTGCACCTGTGTCAATGTGGGATTGTGCACACAGTACAGTGAATCACCAAACATTTAACTTGGGACACTAGCGGTTGTGTCTCTAAAAGCTGTTTTTTTTTTTTTTTTTTTTTTTGAGGCAGGGGCCCACTCTAGTCCAGGCTAATGTAAAACTATGTAGCCTAGGCCTCAAATTCACTGGGATCCTCCTACCTCAGCTTCCCAAGAAGGTGTGTGCCACCCCACACCTGGCTAAAACTTCTTTTTATAGATATCTTTCAAAAGAAAAGATCTTTTCAACAGATTTCTTATTGTGCACCAAGAAATACTATGCAGTGACACATTGCATTAGAAATCCTAAACACTATTTGCAAGCAGGAAATCCGTATGTTGCAATGCACACAAGAACAGAACCATGGTCACAAATCAAAATAACACGAAGCACTTGATTTTTGTGAGCATTCCCAAGATGCTTGGCAATGTCTTTATCCTGTATTCTCAAACAAAATCAGTTAATTTTCTATTGTTAAAATATTTTTTTTTTTAGTTTTTCAAGGAGAGAGAAAGAGAGGAAGGGGAAGAAGGAGAGGGAGGGAGTAAAGGAGAGAGGGATAGAGAGAGTCAAAGTCAGAGAGAAAATGAGAATGACCACACCAGGGCATCTTGCTACAACAAACAAATCTATAGATGCATGTGCCACTTTATGTATATGGCTTTATGTCAGAACTGGGGAGTTAAACACCGGGGCTGTCAGGATTTGCAAGCAAGCGCCTTTAACTGTTCAGCCATCTCTCCAGCCCCAAATTTAGTTAATTTTCCTCAAACTAACTTAAAATAATTCATTGTTTTAGTGACTCAGCATCTTTGTTCTAGGACACATTGGCCTAGGACATTTATTTTCTACATCCTCCAAAGGGGTTAGTGTTAGGGAGGCAGACATATCTTAGACATTAGAACACAACTCTTCTCTAAAAGGTTTGATTCTTTAATATTAGAGAGAATTTATTTGTGTACTCATTCATTTTTGTTGCTAGGGATAGACTTCAGGGCCTCACACATGCTAAGCACACACTACCACTGAGCTGTATTCCTGACCTCTAAGGAGAAATTAATTTTTAAAAAATTATTTATTTGCAAAGAGGAGGGGGGAAGAGAAGAGAGACAGACAGAGAGAATAGGTACACCAGGGCCTCCAGCCACTGCAAATGAACTCTAGACACTGGTGCCTCTTTGTACATCTGGCTTTACGTGGGTACTAGGGAATTGAACGCAGGTCCTTAGGCTTTGTGGCCAAGCTCCTTAACCATTGATCCATCTCTCTGAACCTAAGTTAAGTTTTTTACTTAGGAAAATAGTAATAATGAATAAAAAGTTGAGGAGCACTGTCCTGTGAGTAGGGTGATGAGTATAAGCAGTAGAAAGTGCCCCAGGGGGCAACAGGGCCCTTCCTTTTGTTGCCGTGGGTTTACTGCTTCTCCTTATGTACTCACGTGGCCATTCTGTTCAGAAGTGCCTTTTCCTGGCATTTTGGCTGAAATATGACTTTATGCCTGGAAAAAGAATGTGTCCCCACTCCACCTAGGGTGAGCAGCCTGAAAGTCCAGGTTTTGGTCAGAAGGCTCAGAGGTATGCTTCTCCACTTCAGCTGGAGAAGGCCTGGGGTACCCTGGGATGTGGCTGTCTTGCCTGGCCTAGCTTCTGCAATCCAGCCAGCTCTTCGGAGACGTCATCTATAGCCAGTGAGGTCTCATAGGATCTGAGACTCTTGGTTCTTTGGTTAATACTTTTAAATATTTGAAGAAAGCAGCCAATAGTATCCCTTAATGTATTTCCTCTTTGGTTCACAAGTGAGCCCTCACCTTGTTGTTGTATTTGTATGTAGTGGCTTCTTTATCCTGTCCAGTTTGTCTCTGGGCTGCTGTGGTCATTTTCAGCCTGTATCTGGGCCTGTTAATTTATAACTCTGACTTCCGAGAAACTACCGTTGATAAAAATGTTGAAATCACTCAAAGATCTAATGAAATATTCAGCCTTAAATTCACCTCCAAAAAGGGGGTGAAAGAAGCTTTGAGGTGATGTCTTTGGTGGTCCTGAGTTGGCAGGGAGGAAGTCCTGCCAGCTGCTCCTGGCACACATGGCCTCACTGTTGGGACTGCTCTGCGAAGGGCCAGCCCGTTCAGAAGGTCAGCAGTCAGCATGGGTGTCGTCCTGGCAGTGAGCAGGGGTCAAGGAAGCTGATGACTGCAGTGCCATTATGGAAGTGAAGCTCCTGGATGGCTGTCTCTTGAGGGTTGAGGGGTTGGAAGACACTGAAGCCTTGCTTTCACCCTTGCTGTGGGTGTGAGGCCTCTCTCTTGGTAGAGCCAATTATTTTAAGTAATAAGAGTGCCAGGCAGGCAGAGGAGATGGTTGTGTGGTAAAGTGCTTACTGCACAAACATGAAGACCTGAGTTCAGATACTTAGCACCCACATCAAAACCACCATGGTTGATGGTGGCATGTCTGTAATCCTGGCACTGGAGATAGAGACACAAGAACATCCCTGGGGCCTGTTGGCTAGCTAGTCCAGCCTAATTCATGAGTTCCAGGCTGTTCAGTGAGAAGCCCTGTATCAAAAAAGAAAAAAAAAGATCCAGAGTGATTGAGGAAGACACCCAACATTGACCTTTGGCCTGCATGCACACACACATGTGGTACAAAAGAGAAAGAGAAAAAAAGAAAAAGCCATAAGAAAAAAACTAGTTCTCACTTTCAGACAAGTTGGATTCCAACAGTTTGTTTCCACCACAGTTTTTTTTTAACATACTTGTATTATTTGTGGTGTGTGCATGTGTGCAGATGTGCATGCAAGCAGAGGCTAAAGGAGAATTTCAAATGTCGTCCACTTTTTCTTGAAACAGAGTCTCAACTTAAACCAGAGCTGCTGGATTTAGTCAGACTGGCTGATTAGAAAGTCCGGGTGACCATGGAGGATCCACATGGAACCCCGCAGAGAGTGGTGGGATAGGCAAGAGACCTATAACCACAGCCAACACAGGATAAGCCAGTGAGACAGACACCAACGATTTTCAACACAACCTAAAGCAGAAGTACAGAGGCACCTAAGACCTCAACAATAAAGCGGCCTTAATATTCACTCACCATGACTCAGGGAACTGAGGGGAAGAGGGGGTGGAAAGATTGTAAGAGCCATGGTGGGGGGAATATCCAGAGACATGACTCCCCTCAGTAACAACATACAAAGGGGTGTGGAACTGGGTTGACTCCTAGGCTATCCATAACCCCCTACCCCATGGACTGATCCAGACTGATCATGGAGGAGGATACCCAGCTGATTGGGGACAGGAAGAGGGAAATCTGGGAAATGGGGATACCAATATATTATTTGCTCATTCAGTGTATGTAAATATGGGCAATAAAGATTATATATATATATATTGCCCTGGTGATTCTCCTGTTTCTGTTCCTCCCACGGGACTGTGGTTATAGGCATGTGTAACCATGCCTAGCTGTTTACATGGGTGCTGGGGACTGAACTGTCTTAGGCCCGCATGCTTAAACAGCAAGCCCTCTTACCTTCTGAGCATCTCCTTAGCCCCAAGTTGTTTTGAACTTGAAAATGACTTTTCTACCAACAGTAATAAAAGAATAGAAACAAAAGGTTAGCTCATAAAAATCTACTTAAATTCAAATCTAGGTGGCATAATGGGAATTTGCAATGAAATGCAGTAGACAAATTGAGTTCTGTAGCTTGAAAATGAAGATGACATTCACAAATTTATTAACTGTAATTGAAAATAATCAAATTCATAGATAATTTCTATAACATGGCATTCACAGTGGTCCTCTTACTTAGATGAAGATGAGATGATGCTGGGCACTGTGGTGCACACTTGTAGTTCCTTCCAGCTTCTCAGGAGGCTATGATGGGAAGATTGCTTAAGCCCAGGAGTTTGAGACCAGCCTGGGCAAGACCTTTTCTTAAGAAAAAAAAAGGATGAGACTCAAGCTAGAAAGCCACTGGATGGATCCTCCACTGGCCGCTGTTTGGTGCAGCTTGAAGTAGATGCTTGTGTCTTCCATCCTGCTGAAACTGGCGGAGGGGTCTTGATAAATACAGGCTGTGGGGAAAGCTCTCTCTGGGTTCTCCACTCCCTGGCAGAAATCTCTTTATCCCTTAGAACTCCAGGCTTGTTACTTAGTGCCAGAACGTTCTCCTTTGTCCTGCCATCTAGACCACCCACAGGTAGGAGCCAGCTCCATCCCTGGCTTCCCTGAGCCTCAGAGTTGGAAAACGGGCTCTGTTTGGGTTTCATGACTTCCAGGTCTTGTTCGAAGACCAGCCTGTTCATCAGGTCAACCAGGCCATGCCAAGCTATGGGTATCGATCAAAATCAACCTGAGATACACATCGCCTGCCAAGGTTCCATTTTAACCTGTCTGGAATCTTTAGTGCCTTACCTCAAGCCTTCGGACCAGTGTTTAGAGAAAAATTTATAGAATAAGCCCAAAATATTTTCATAGAGCTTAAATTTGCTTGAAGATTTGGAATGGAGAGGGGTGGTGAATCTACTTTGTTTCTATATTAAAACAAATCGAGATTTATGTCACAGTAAAAATCAGAATTTTACAAGGACTAATACAGACAGCTCACGGAGAAGGATATACAACTGATCAGGGATGGGAAGGGGGAGAATTGGGGAATTCGGGATAACAACGCATTGTTTGCCCACTAAATAATGTAACTCATTATGGACAATAAATATATATTTTAAAAAATCAGAATTTCTCATATTTCAGAAAAAATTAAAACAAAACAAAGCAAAAAAAAAAAAAAAGAAAAAAAAGAAAAAATTAACATGAGAAAAATTTTACTTTTGGTAAATTACTCTCCCAGGACTCTTGAACTTTGAGAAGTGGTGGCTTCAGCCAGACAGTTTTCAATTGTAAGAATTTCAGGCCTTTTTGGAGGATAGTGGGATTTTTTTTTCCCCTAGCATTTTTCTGATCACTTGCCTAGGTGTGGCATGTGTTTAGTGGTCAGTTATGTGGGCAGAAATGAATTTTTTTCCAGGATTGAAGTTTTTTTAATCTCCTCAAAGCTGTGCCTAGGTCTGCCTGTGCTATGCCCGTGTGTTGGTTGGTGACTTAGGGATCTGTGTGATGCCATTTAGACAAAAGCTGCTATTTTGTCTCCACTTTGGAGCACGATGAAACTCTATATAACTTACATTTTAAAGTTACTGAAATATTTGCTTATAGTAGACAAGTCAGTGTTAAACAAAAGAAGGAGTCTTCAGGGAACTTTGGCCATAGCTTAAACTTTCAAATATGCACATTTGCTTTGCTGTAAAAAATAATATTCTTTAAAGAAGAACTTCAATGAGGAACTGAAAAATTAATGGGGATTTTCTTTCTGTCTGAGGATTCCCTAGAGGGGTGTTATTGGAAGTCTGGACAATAACACTGAGTATGCTTTGTCATTTTCATGTCCATTGCGTTTAGCTGGGGCTCTACCGCTCAAGTGCTTTCTTTCCAAAGCAGATCTAATTAATAGCAAAATCAAAACATTACAAAGCCATTTCCTTTGAAGCAAAATTTCCATTTCAATATTATTTTCAACAAATAGCTTACTGTAAGTACTGGTGGAAATATGCGTTCCATCTTTAATCAGAGGCATTGGGGGGAAAGTATATTTATCTTCATGCAAAACTGGAAAGTGTTTCCCTAGAGATAACATGGGGGCTTTTGGGAAAAAAAGGCTTACT